>CBVK0103354298.1:0-12094 GCA_900067695.1 Picea abies | reverse complement strand
AAAAGTCATGTGGGCCCCGTCTGGGTAAGTTAGTACATCAACTTCTTGGGGTCGTAACTTTTGCATACGATTTCCGTTTATGGTGCACGATAGCTCGTTGGAAAGGTCTTGATGAGGAGATTCATTTAGGGGGATCAATAAAAGAGTTATTCTTTCATTTAGGTTCATGATCATGAAAAAATGTCATTTAGGCCCTCAAAATGGCCCCAGAAGTATGGGACCCGAAAAACTGCTAAAAATAGTGAGTTTCCAAAATACTGTTTTGATCTAGATGGAAAAGGTGGGTGGCCACCAAGATCCTCCTGGATCAAATTCAGAGGATGAAAAACAACACTTGTTTAAATTCAAAATAACATGTGATATTTTCAATCTCACTGAATATAATGTTACATGTCGATTATTTTTACAAATTCCGTGCGGGGATGGTCTTGAATGGTTCTATTCATTGATTTCTGGGACCATTACCAATTGGGATGTGTTGGAAACTTCATTCTTTGAAAATTTCATCGCAATTGTTCTCAATGTTGTTTCCCACCCACCCTCTCCCATATGGAGACAAAACAATGAAGTGAATGATTTGGAAGAAAATTCTAATCAAAGAATGGGAAATTTTTCTTCAAGTCCTACAACTGAAAATGAAAATGAAAATTCCAATTTGCAAGAGCAAGATTTCAGCCTCTAATATACTACATATGAAGATATTTTGAGTAGTAAGATCAAGAATGAAATTGAGGAGCCTCCACCAAATACACAAGAAGATTCCAACCAACATTCTCATATGAAATATATCATAACGGATGATGAAAAATCACAAGAGCATTAGTAGCAAGAACCATTGGTGCAAGAAATTAATCTTGTGAACAATAATGGACAAAACAAAATTGCCATTTCATGAAGGAAGAATTTGTTAAGGACATCACTAATGAATCAATAATTTCAGATGAGGATACTGAGAAACATGAAAGTATTTTCAAACCAGAAACTTCTCATCAAACCAAAGATTGCAACATTCATGAGCAACCACCGAGAGTTGATTTTATTGAAACATGGTTCCAAAGCATTGTTGGCTAAACAATGCAATCAAATGTTGGTCATATCCAACTCACTTTTACTTCAGTGTAATTTGGGCATGATTTTTACTCCTTGATAGTAACTTTGACATCTTTCCCAATTATGAAGTTCATTCCATAGATCAGCTGGATGCTTGAATGACTCAATTGAAAATCTACTTGCACCTGAAAAGTGTCCTTTTATTTCATGTAACATAGGGTAGGTATATTTTGTTTTTACATGATTTATTTCTTCAATCAAAGTTTTGCATAATAAATCATTTTCTAGATGGATGAAATGTTTGAAGATGACTCAATGAACAAATGGATGAGGAATTACAAGGATTTATTGTGAAAATGACTCTATAGCCTAATGAAGAAGGTAGTTGAACCAAGATTCTAGATTCTCAGCAACCAACAGGGAGTCACTATCCCACAATTGGAGCCAGATATCGATCAAAAAAATTGATCACGTATTTTTCCCACTCTAAGAATAACAAAAAAAAAAATCGATATCATAAGAAGGAAATTTTGAAAGATTATTAGTTCATAGTGTATCCCTCAGTCTTAGCTTCATCATTCATTTTATGGATTAAAAATCCAAGTCTGTATGCTCAAGATATCCATCCTCTTGTTCAATCGCCTAAATAGCACTTTTCCATGTGCAACACAACTAATTTTTTTGAACTAAGATTTTCTTGGAACCATTCCCATTTTCATAATCATGATTATATTCTTAGAACCATGCTAATTTTCTTGGAACCCCATTTATTATTACTGGTACTATTATTAGTACTCATTTTCTCGAGTTTCATTTTCTTGGTTCTTCGTTCATTTTCTTGGTGCCACTCTTCTATACTTCATTCATTTTCTTGGTTCTCTTGTGGGGCTACCTCCACATTCGCCTTACCCCTGCATCCTCCCTACCTTCACATCCCATTACTCCCTCCCCCATCCTCTCTTCCCTTACTCCTTTTCCCATACGTAGTATTTTTCCCATCCCCCTCACTCCTCTCTTTCAGACCTCACTCCTCCTTCGGACCTACACTCCTCTTTCCCCTCACCTTGCATTCACCCACCCCTGATCTGATTCTCTATCCCCCCCATGACCTCCTACCCTCTCGTCCTTCTCCCCATTCCCCTACACTTAAATATTTTTCCTAAGATTTTATTCCCCAACCGCATCATGACATGTGACATCTTATATACCCAATTACACTATGACACATGTCACCTTATCCACCCTATCCAACTATGACATGTGGCATCTAATTACACCATGACACATGGTACCCTATTAGACTATGACACGTGGACTATGACATGAAATTGACTTGTTTCTGATAGAGCATTGATTGGGTGCTTGGTGGAGGATGAATGGGTAGTCAAAATTTTAATTAATTCATGAAATTTCCTAAGGTTCGAGCCTCCACGTCTCCATAGTCTCCATATGCTTCACATCAAGTCTATGTTAAACTTTTCAATATATACTCCACGTCTCCATAGTCTCCATATGCTTCACATCAAGTCTATGTTAAACTTTTCAATATATACATTATACTCTCAAAACACTACAATGAATGTGGGATATATATCACAAAGGAAACATCAAATTTTTAAATGGAGGAGGTGAGTTTGAATGGAGGGATAAGATTAACCCATGAGTTAGATGAACGATTGTTGAGCAACGAACTTTTGGAAGTCATAACTTAAGATCTGGGAGTCGGTTTTGGACAAAAATTATGTCATTGGAAAGGTAATTCAATGAGGAATATGATGGAACATGTGTTACACACATATTTTTCACACCACCAAGTCTTGCACTTAATTGTCACAATTTCATCACCATGTGGGAGTGTTTTTCATAATCCCTAGACATATTGGAAGGGAAACCTATCATTTGGAGGTCGAAATACTATCTTTCACCTTGAGTTTTTGGAATTTTTTGAGTATCATCACTCCCCTTCCCATATGAAGAGGTGGATGAACCCTTGTCATTTCTCATTGCTTAGTTCTTGGGGAGCGATACTATGGCCTTGTGCTTGGTTCTAGGGGGAGATGAAGTGGTTGCAACCATTATGCCTTATTTTGAGAGGTTGTTTCCAGGAGATTTCAGTTGGTTAGAGGTTGGTTCGAGCTACCCTCTATCCAAGGAAAGGTAAATCTTGTATGTTCAACTAAATCCTCATTTGATATTATCCTCTCCTCAAAATTATCCCATGGTTGTTATGCCTCAACTCATATATAATGAAGACCATTATTGAGTAAAAGGAAGGAAGAACTTTAGAGTATCATATTGTTGGTCTTGTGAAATTCAAAGGGTTGGAAAGGGGAGATTGGAGGAGTTGCTGGAACATCAACATCAAGGTTGCAAATTTTTCATTACTTATTGCTTTCCATATAATATAACTTGGCCTATTCCCCTCATGCTTATATTTTTCATTGTATGCATGTCTATTTTGTCTAGCTCGATATAGATAGATATATTTTCCTTAATAGTATATTGTGGTGAAGGAACTATTGTTTTGTCTCTTGCAGAGTTTATCTTGAAATAGGAGCTCAAATGTTAAGATCAAGGGCTGGAGCAATGAGGAAAACCAAGTGAAAGGAGGTAGGTCATCTATCCCTTTCTCTCATGTTCTCTTCTCACTCTATTTGGAGGAATATATAATATATTTAAGGGGACAATGGGGAACCATTTGTTACCTTCTCTCTTGGATCAATGGAGTCTTGATCCAAGGGGGGTTTCACCTATCCATAGGGGAAATTTTTTGACAATAGAAACTGACAACTCCACTAGGGATCCTTAGTGTCTTCTAGCCCTTTGAAATTTTGTTTGTTGCTTGATCTTTTTGGATTGTAATTATATTCTTTGAATTCTCCCCTTCCCTCATCATCATTGGGAAGCTTACTGAGTCAAGAACCTAACCCTTTCTTAGATCTGGGTGAGGTTTGTGTCTTTTCACCACTTTCCAGACTTCATCCCCCCCCTCTATAAGGGAATACAGAGCGATAAAATCTTGATTATCCCCCTCTCTTAGTGTCTTGGGGAGCAAAGAAACCTTGATTATTTCCCTCTCTCAAGGTCTTGGGGAGCAATGAAACCCCGATTATCCCCCTCTCTTAGTATATTGGCGAGCGATGAAGCCTTGACCATCACCCTTTCTATAGTGTTACAGGGGTGATAATCCTCTCTCTGAGTGGATTTTGATCTTGCCTTGCCTCTTTTCTGTCAGATTTATGTCTCAGAATCTCATATCAGAGTCCTTCATGCATGATTGTGGCTTTGTTTGATTAAAGTTTAGTAATTATCATATTTGTTTTGCCTCTTTCAAGTTTCCATATCCTATCAAATTGTGAAGTTTACATGATTTTCCTAGGTTAACTCGATCCTTTTGCCAATTCTATGTCATTAGTATTTTGATCCTTATCAGTTGTAGGCATTCAAATTTCTGTCACCTTGATTCCAAGGCCCTGTAGGTGTTTTACATGTTTTCTTTCGGAGTCCTTTTCATTGATTTTGGGATTTCATATGTTGCATTAAGTCTTATTGTTGAGTTTCTCACTCTTATCCTCTTGGGAAAAATTCTGATCCCTTAAGTATACTCCTGGACTCTTTTTCCTTTCTACAACTTTGCATTGATCTTTGATCTTTTCTACTTGAATTTTGAGGTTTCAAAAAGTGGTTTTCCTTTACTTTACATTTTTGGGTTCTTGTTTGAACGTGTGTTGGAGGCATTCTTTCATTTCAATTCTTTGAGTTCTTCTCAATGTTTTGAGTGCATGCTTTGTTTGTGTCTTTTTGCTTCATGATCCTTTGCATCGTCATTGAATTATTTTGTTTTGTTTGAAAGTAAGGAAGCAAAAAAGAATTGCATTTGAAGTTATTTCATTGCATTTGAAAAACAAACAAAATAAAATCTTGCATTCTAGAGGGGAATGTTCAATCTCGCACTTTAGAGAGAAGTAAATTGCATTAGTCATATGCATCTAGGAAATAAAAAGACATTCCTCTTTACCATAGCTAGCATTCATCGAAAATGAAATCTTTGCATTTCATTTTTGTGCATGATTTAGCGTCAATTCATAACACCATTTAGTCCACTTTTGCTTACCCTATTGAGTAACAAACAACCATTAAAAGGAACGAGGAACATAATCTAAAATCAATTAGACTTTTTTTTTTTTCTCTTTGATAGTAAACCAACAAGTCTAGGATATTAGGGACTAGATGGTAGGGTGGAGAGTTAACTCTTCAAGGCCACAAGACTCAGACTATAGAATACTAGAGAGTGTAAAATCCAGTAGTAGAAATTAACGTCAGTCGAGAAAGCTCCTCTCACATAGGAGTCAAACATGAGATAAAGCAAAGTGATCTATTGAGATTTCCCCTCTTCCATTCGCCTAGTGGGACTATTGCAAGTTTGGGGCTTTGAAGAGTGGTATATCCCCAGGGTGATGCCAGTATATCCCCAGGGTGATGCCACTTCTTCTTAGTTTTGGGTCACGGATTTGTGTCCGACATTCCACGCCCATTTTCTAATCTTGATTGTCCACTATACCGCCCCCTGATTGTTCATTGTGAATTAGTAAACATAGTAACCTCTCCTAGGATTCGACACAGGAGACTGCAAAGGGGATTCCTTCTACAAGGAAGGTTCCTTATGGTACCAATGATAGATGTTCAATCTCCGCTTCAGTGGACCGGGAGGTTATTTTCTTGCGGGATCTTACTTTCACCTTAGGGGATTGTTGTGTGAAGGTTATTATAATTGTTTCTCATTTCTTTGTTGACGTCCTCATCTCCTATCTCCGAAAGATCCTTACTTCCTTTCTACGTGTCATAAGGGAGTTGTTTTCTTTCTTTATTTTGTAGGGACTTTGGTAGTGTGTGCTCTTTGATGTTTAGCAGACCCTAGGTTGAATCCACATCCATGGCAATAGTTTCTAAGGCTACCAACCGGGAGATATCTTTTCACGGGGAACCTTATGCTTTTCCTTGTTTTGGAAACATTGGTACTCCCTACATTGTTACATTGACTCTTCCCAGTTTCACTGTGGGGTTACCAATATGGTTGTTTTCCACTCCTATGGTCCCGAATTCCCCTGCTACTGCCCAAACGATCTCTCCACCTCAAGAACATCAACCTCTTGTTGACCCTTATCCTTCTTCACCCATCATGTCTTCTCCCTTTCTTATTCCTTTCCTGGTGAAATTCTCAATGCTAATAACCATGAGGCTAAGAATAATAAGAAAAGGAAGAACAAGAAGAAGCAAAATAAACAGGGGGGGAATCAACTAGCCACTATTGTGAGTGTTGATATTGATGAAAGGCCTACAAACATAGGTCACAAGCCCAAATTCCCTTGCAGGATTTGTAAGGGTGACCACCTTCTTAACCATTTTCCTGGTATTCCCAAGGTCTTAGATGTGTGGTCCACAAGTTCTCAACAACCCGTGTCACCAACCGCTACAAGTCATGCTGGTGATAGCCCATCAACCGATGATCATAAGTTTGGGGGAAAAAGGGTAAAGTAAGGATTCCTTGTCAATTATGCAGAGAAATTCACCTCACTTACCTTTTCCCTCGTATGGATGAAACTTCATAATTTTTGGAAGACATAGTTGTTTCTCAAAAACAATCTCCAACTGCTTCACATGAGTCCTCTCCCAACCAACCATTGATTGATGAAGTGGTCGGTCCAATTCAATCCTTGGTCGATACAACTCTTCCCTTGGAGTGTGCATTGGATACCACTCAGGATTTTCTTGTCACTTAAGATTCCTCCGGACAAGGGGGCATTTCACTTGTTTGAACGGAACCCCCTCCAAGTACTAATGTCATTTCCCTTGTTTGGAATAGGCTGGCGAAGCCTTGCCTTCCTTCCTACATGCCTTTCCAAATCAATGTGCAGGTTTGCGATAATATCATACATCTCACTATTGTTGATGAAGGCAACTTTGTTAGCATTCTATCCTCAAATTCTTGGAAAGATTTAGTTTCCCCTAAGCTTGTGTCGGTTACCCATCATCTGTTGGATTTTAACAGAAGATCCAGTGAACCTTTAGGGATCCTTCCTCAACTACCCATCACCTTAGGAGGGAAACATATCTGTATCGATGTCATGGTAGTCCAAGGCCCCTTGGAATTTAAATTACTCCCGGGGAGGGACTATGTCTATGCTATGAAAGTTTTCATGTCGACACCCTTTCGAGTGATGCATTTCCCTCATGATGGAAATATCGTGACCATTGACCAACTTTCGTTCACTAGTCATGATCTGATTGCCGACCATTTAACTTCCCTGAATGTTCCTTATATGAAAGTGATATCCCTCCCACCGTGGGTTAATTATGTGGTATCACGTCCCATGCTTTCAACTTCTAATGAGAAGGAGCCTCTCACTATATTCTCAACTTTTCTAGACCCAGATATGGTAGTTGATATTGTGAACTCTTCAATGGGGGATTTGGAGCCCAATCTTACCCGTATTGAGTCTCTTGACATACATTCTTTCCAAAGCATCATTCTTCCATCCGATGAAGACCTCTTGGAAGCCATGGTCAAGGTTCATGAGCATAGTTCACTTTCTGTGTCAATCTCATTAAAAAATGAAACAGATAACCATGAGCATAGTTCATTTTCCGTGTCAAGCTCATTAAAAATTGAAACAAATATCCATGAGCATAGTTCACTTAATGGGTTGAGCTCGTTAAAAAATGAAAAAAATAACCATGAGCATAGTTCATTGTCTGTGTAAAGCTCGTTAAATAATGAAACAAACCCCCCTCCAATTGAGTCGAGTCTTCCACTAGATCTATTACCTGAACCTTCATTTCCTCTGCCTGTGTCAGTTGATCCTCTTTCTTCCTCCCTCTTTTGTGAACCTATTCCTTTTAGTAGCAAGGAGTTTAATCGAGTGTAGAATAAGAGTTGACATATGAAATGAAGCTTGGGGGGCATGTCTGCTTAATGTTGTCGAGGGACTAAATTTATGAAAAAGAACACCCTTGGAGTCTCCTTTGAGTTCTTTTCAGACTCTCTAAACATGAAAATACTGCTGATTTTACCATCTCTGGGCTCATAAAATTATACATTGAAGGACCCATATGGGATTGAATCCCTTCTTCTTCAGGTTCGTTAAACATGTGATGTGGGACTCATCAAAGATGAGCTATATCGAGCATTTTTTATCCTCTTCAAGATCGTTAAAAAACAAAGAGGTACTCGCCATTCATGGTGGGGAAAAATTTGTAGAAAGTGGGTTAGTTTTTTGGAAAACATTATGGAAGTTGTTTGTTATCACCTTTGAACATGGCACATGTTTGTGTCTTGTTTTACAGTTGGGAAATTTGCTTGTCTCTGAGTCATATCAATCCTATGAGTCATTATACTCCTTCAACTCACCCGAAGAGTACCCCAGTCATCGTCGCACTATGTTTTGGTCTATATCTCATTAAGTAAATGCTAACAAGTCATTTGTTGTGCCTCACAATGTTCAAGGGAAGTTTCAGCCCAAATAAATCACTCTACAGTGTTACCAACCATCATCCTCGTGTCAGTTTATGCTCATTTTCTCTATTATCTTACATCACTTTCCTATGTTAGTTTTGTCTCGATGACGGGGGACACATCATGGACCTACTTCAACAATTATGTTCTTGTTGACTTCAACACATTATCCAGGAATTGGACTTAGAAACCATTTAGTACCTTGGAACCTACATGCCCCAATAGAGGGTATCCTCACTTTTGATAGTAGGTTTACATCATTGGCCACTGATAGAATGATTCCATGAATGTTCGACTTCATCTCATTTATTCACATTTGTTGGAATGTGCTAGGGTACCTTGGGAGTCATTGTCATTAATGGTGATTTCTCTTGCACTTGTTAATAGTATACATCAATGATCGACAATCAAGTGGTTTCTACCATGTTCGACATCAACACATCTATTCACATGGATAGAATCGTTCCATTTCAAGATTGGGAGAAAGACCTTGGAAACCCCTTAGGAACCTATTTTTGTTACGTGCCTCACCCAGGTTGTGATGGAGATTATTTGAGTACTTAGAAGATTCTAGTATAGCCATCATGCTGGCGATCTCACTGATATATATGTTGTCACATAGATCCACTTTGTATTGGTTTGTGGCTATGTTTTTGTCATATCGTAGATCCAATGTGTATTTTTCCGTGGTTACGACCTGACCGCTTCATGGAGGTATGGATCCAAATTGTATCTTTGGTGGCCGTATCCTTAGTCAGTGATTTCATGGATCCAAAGTGTATTGGTCGGCTACCATTCTTTGTGTCAGTTTATTCCAAGGATGGGTATGCCTACCTCATGGATTATATGTATATACTATTTGATGTGTGTTTGCAGCTTTCGCCCAGCTTCAACACATTATCCGAGAATTAGACTTAGAAACCAGTTAGTACCTTGGAACCTACATGCCCCAATGGAGGGTATCCTCACTTTTGATAGTAGGTTTACATCATTGGCCTCTGATCGAATGCTTCCATGAATGTTCTACTTCAGCTCATTTATTCACATTCATTGGAATTTACTAGGGTACCTTGGGAGTCATTGTCATTAATGGTGATTACCCTCGCACTTGTTAATAATATACATCAATGATCGGTAATCAAGTGGTTTCTACCATTTTCGACATCAACACATCTATTCACGTGGCTAGAATCATTCCATTTCAAGATTGGGAGAAATACATTGGAAACCCCTTAGGAACCTATTTTTGTTACGTGTCTCACCCAGGTTGTGATGGAGATTATTTGTGTACTTAGAAGATTCTAGTATAGCCATCATGCTAGCGATCTCACTGATATATATGTTGTCACATAGATCCACTTTGTATTGGTCTATGGCTATGTTTTTGTCATATCGTAGCTCCACTGTGTATTTTTCCATGGCTACAACTGGAACACATCATGGAGGTATGGATCCAAATTGTATCTTTGGTGGCCATATCCTTATTGAGTGATTTCATGGATCCAAAGTGTATTGGTCGGCTACCATGCTTTGTGTTAGTTTATTCCAAGCATGGGTATGCCTACCTCATGGATTATATGTATATATCGTTTGATGTTTTTTTGCAACTTCCGCCCAACTCTCCTATTCCAACACCCTTAAATACATGTTTTTGTAAAGTGTTTCATCCATTGATTTTTCTTCTGACCCCACACTTTAGGGGGCATATGTTATGCTAGCACAAAAATTGACATCTCCAAAATTTTCAACTCCTTGCTTCATTTTGTGTCAAAATTACCAAATTTTCCACCACCTCAAAGCTTGATGTTATCACTGAAATTTCCTTTGTCAAATTCTTGAGATTCTCATCAAACATGCACAAAATTTGCCAAATCTTTCAACACATAAAAAATTAATTTGGTGATTCTTTTCAATTCCTCCTTGGCATTTGAAGTTTTTGCTAAAAATAATACTCTTCATAATGCCCTAGCTTAAGCTCCATTCTTCTTCAAATAATATAAAAAAATATTATTATTTTATAACCTACCACTATTTTCTACCTATCTACCCATTTTATTCATGCATTATTTCATAGTCTAACTATCTATCCTTTACATATTACTTATGAAAGTATCATTTGTTAAAAACAAAAAGTTGTTTTCTTACCCACCTACCAAACTTCAACCTCGCATACCATATGCCAAGTTTTCACCCAATCATATGCTTGATGCTCCATGCACTAAACAAATCCCACCATCGCCAAGCCCAATACTTGACCATTTTGCTATACATGTCAAATAACATCTCATACTATGACATATATAAATACTTCAAATTCAATATGTTCATTGCATATGGGATATATGTCCTAAGGATATTAAAAAAGGAGGCAAAGGCAACAGTTAAAGAAGAGCTTTCTCTCTGACCCCATTTAGACATGGATAATATGAAAGACAATGCATTATTGTAGATATATCATTGCAATATTTGAAGGGAATGAGATTGTGATGTGCTTCCCCTTTTATGCAATCAAAAGATGGTGGTGTTGATTTTGGTACAATCTAGTTTGTAAAATGGGCAATGCACATTCTGTCAGTTATTAGAATTCTTCAGTGGTAGCTAGAATAATATATACTTCATATCTTAGAGCCACACAACATGGATATATGATTTTATATCCCACTGACTGGTCATTGACAACGAATCGAGATGTTTGGAGACACGTGGCTTCAAAAGGTCACCTGAACCAGGCTCGAGTCCAGTTTTTTATTAGTATACCCAATGTGGATGATAAACGACATTATTTTTATGCTAACAACCTTCAATGGAATCTAAAGAGTACATATTGTTCCCCGAATTCTCCTAAACAAGGATTATTATTAACCTCAACCGAGAATTCCCCATGTTCAAATGATTATATTAATGAACAAGACTATTACTCTACTTTCTATGATACATTAGGAAGAAAACCATTTTCAGAGGAATATTGGGAAAGTTTCACAAGAGAATCCACAAGGAAATCTATGTGTGAGATTGTTTCAATGCTCGAGTGTTCTGACTGGGTAGTTGCAAATGTTGATAGAATAAATGTAGCTCCAGATGAGGAAATAGAATGTTCAGATGATGAAACTACGGTAACAGGTGACACATGTTACGCCATATGTCCAGCCATAAGCCCGTCCAAGAAGCTAGTCAATACATCTCAAGCATGCGTCAAGTAGCGAAGATGCCAATACCCTATCTAAGCATTGATAAAGGGATACAAATGAGTGTTGAAGTTAAATTCAATTACTCAGGAGATCTGGTTGAATAAGTGCCCAAAAGTCAAATAAACAAACAATCCATTATCCGACCGTTATTTTATCCTACATATTGACGATGGTTGGGAATATCGGGCATTGCAACTAGTGCAATGCTTAACCATACCCTAACATCCCAGTGATTGTAGTTCCACATTGGTCATTGTTCCGTTTCAAATTTGGGCCATCAGGTGAATCCATTTTCATTTCCTAATTAACACCTGAAGGCCCAAATTCCTGAAATAATCACATC
>CBVK0103354288.1:0-15125 GCA_900067695.1 Picea abies | reverse complement strand
TAAGTATGGAGAATATAGGAGAAGGGAAATGGGAGAGTGGATAATTTCGAAAATATTCTAAGTGTGGAATGATGTGTTCCAAGAGATGAACCAAGAGATGAATGGTTCTAAGAGATGAATGGTTCTGAAAGATGAACGTGGTTCTGAAACATTGGACATGGTTCCAAGACACGGTTCCAAAAATTATCTTTCTCACATATTGAGGAAGCACTATTCTGTCGGTTTGATCAAAACCTGGATATATTGAGCATATGAACTTGGATTTTGAATCTGAAAAATTTGTGACAAAGCTGAGACCAAGGGATACACAATGAACTGATAATATTTCAAAAATTCCTTCTTCTGATATCGAATTTTTATTTTTTTTATTCCAAGAGTGGGAAATCTAGGTGATCAAATGTTTTGATCAACAACCATGAAAACCATTCTAGGAGAAATCTTCATCATCTTATCTTTCCAATGAATATTCTTGAGTGAGAATTGGAGCTCTGGATTTCAAGTTATAGCCTCAAGAAGTCGAGCTACCAAACAAATTTATCAGCAAACCATGAAAACATAGCTGAATTTTATTTAAATTTTTTAGAGAATTGTGTCCAATTTCAGCCCTTGAAACCTATTCCATCATGTTCCTCGTCGAATTACCTTTCCAACGAGGTATAGTTTGTCGAAAATCAATGCTCGGATCTCAAGATATGACATTCGAAAAATCGTTGCTCAGAAACCATCCATTTAATTTGTGGATCAATCTTAGCCCTTGATTAAATATGCCCTCTTTTAATCCCACACACATTGTAGTAGTAGAAACATTGGTGTTTATAATGTAAATCCCTTCGTTAGTATTCATGTGAAGTAAAGGAGCTTATGGAATTCATTCCTTAGCTTATCTCTTAGTGCCTTAGAAAAATACATATATCGATAATATTTTGGCCACCTAGTCACTACCTAGTCATCACCTAGTCAACCTATAGATGTTTGACACGTTGCGTCCAATCACCAACCAGTCACCTGCCACATATCACTTGGATAGATTCCTAGAAAACTTAGACCAAGAGAAATAATATAAGGAATTTCCAAGTTATGTGAATGTGGACCTGCAGTAACTCATAAATTTGACTAAGTGTTGGAAGAGTTACGTGGTAAGAGGTAGTAAAAAGAGTTGTGAAAATTTCTAAATATGCAAATAATGGAAATGACTAAGTATGGAATATGGGGTATATAGAGTAGAATGGAAGAGATAAAAAAAGGTTAAGTATGGAGAAGAGGGAAATATGGTTAAGTAAGGAAAGTAGTAAGAAAAGTAGTAAGGAAGGAGAGTAGAAAAGGGGAAATGAGACTAAGTATGAGAGGGAGAAAGGAAAATGAGACTAAGTGTCAGAGGAATGGCTAAGGAAATAAGAGGGTAATGAGAAAAATGGCCAAGTATGAAATGAGAAAAGAAGTGAAGGGATAAGAGAGTATGAGAGAGGAAAATGGTTAAGTGTGGATATGGAGAGGAGATGGAAGATGAAAGTACTTAGTCAAAAAATGGGAAATGGAGAGGAAAAAGGGGCACAACACTTAGAAAAAATATTCTTGTCATTCTTCAAAGTTGTTTTTTCAATCTCTTTGTCAGACTTCTAGACAAAATTATGAATATCTTGAGCATACATACTTGGATTTTGTATCCACGAAATGCATGACAAATCTAAGACTGAGGGCTACATCATGAGTTGGTGAACATGCACAAATACCTCATTTTGATCTATAAAAAATATATATAGATTCCAAAGAGAAGAAAATCGAGGTGACCAAATTTTTTATCAACATGAGGAAAAGGGTATAGTCAAGGCACATGGGAAAACTTAGGATTATTTATCAATCCCTTAGGACCCCCTCACTCTTCCCCACTTGTGGTATCATGGCCCCTCTTTTACGTGCTCCTTCCTCAGTCAACCTGGTTATTTTATTAAATTTGCAAAATATCAATATTTACAAATATCTACATTGTCGTGGCATGTCCTCCTCATGGTGTAAAATAAAGAATGGTAATTAAAATGCCCATGTCGAAACAATAACTAGCATCTAATCATAATTAATTAGAATTAATTGCGGCGATTAGAAAATATGGGTGTTACAGATTACATATTACAAAAGTGAGAAAATAGGTATGAGAATATAGATTGTAAGTGGAGCAGTAGTGTGCCAAGGGTGTTTAGTCTATAAAAGGAAGTACGCCATTAGATAAGGTTGAAAGGACTTGTGAAAGAATGATAGCGTACTGTTAGCATTGAAAGTCACACTTTGACTGCTAAAGTGTAAGCTCAGCATCCATCAGAATGTAAAAGATATTTTTTTGGTTTGAATAGGTGGATCAACAATATGGGAAAGAAAGGGAGAGGGCAACAAACTACAAATCAATAGGCTAGACCATTGGGCAATGGAGTCACACAAAAACCTTGAAGTTAGAAGGCAATTGAAAAGCATATCAAAAAAATGGATCATAAGATGGCATATGGAATAAAGGATAAGTTAACATTAAGTAGATCATCCATTAAACAAATATCCTCTCTGCAAAATAGATTAGAAAGCTACTTGAATAAACACAATGAGTTATAGGCAATTACGGCAAACCCTTTGTTGCTCAAGAATCTATAAATCAAATACATCTATTGATCATCAAAAGCTACAATTCATTCAAGAAAGATAGAAATGAAGATGGATAACTAAGAATAACTAAGAGAACACAATCTGATATAACAAAGCTCATGAATCTTCAATGTCAGGAATATTTACATGATAAAAATGCCCTCGGGCTTACAAATGAACACACACATGGAAACTGTATGCTCCTACTCTCTCTAGCCTCTCTTGGCTCATGAATCCAACCCTTCTCCAAGAGCTCTCTCCTTCATTAAATAGAAAATAGCATCCAAATATCCTTAGGAGTTCAAATCCCATCTCTTTCATTGGATTCTAATCCTTGGAGATAGGTGGCAACAATCAAAGAGACAAAAATCCAACAAACTGCTAATTTTCAGGAAATTGTTGGAAGTCATTAATAAATTGTTTCCACCTCACTGCATGAGGTATTTAATGGAGCTAAAAATTAGGTGCAGGTGTCCCTTGACATCTAACTGATCCATGAGAATTCATTTTAACCCTACTTGACAAGTGGCAATCTCCCAACAAGGCGAATATCCAACAACTATGCAAAACAGAGAGTTGGCAGCACATTCCACAGCGCACTGGTGTTTTAATTGTTTCTCTCAAATTCCAAATTGGGTTAGAATGAATTTTGGTCAACAAGTCAACAAGGATATCATATTCCTCCACAAAACATTTCAGATAAACCCACTTCGCCATTTTAGTTTTATGATCAAATCTATAACAGTAGCTGCTACAGGAAATTCTGTAGCGCCACTCCTAAAACAACTCTGCAGATTTCATAACGCCACTCCTAAAAATGCTATGTGGATTTCATAGCGCCACTCCTAAAAATGTTATGTGGATTTCATACCACCACTCCTAAAACAACTATGCATATTTTGTAGCACCACTCCTGAGTAATGACTGTGAAATTTCCGTAGCACCCCTCCTGAAATAACTCTGCAGATTCAATAGCGCCATTTGTGTGTCTGAATAGGTGATTTTGTAGCACCTTTTCTGTGTCTAATATATCTCTAACCATAACACGTTTTTAAAAACTAAGAGAGGTTTTTGTTACTTGGTATGTGATGAACAAAAACCTCCTCCAGTTTTAAAAAATACCTTCCCATTTGTTCATAATATAAGTTTTAAGTTAGTCACTTAAAAATTGCAGAAGCATAGCGTGTTCTCAGCAGAAACGCAGTGTGGTCTTTGAGACAGTTTTGGGAGGCCTTCCCATAAGATTTTTTGGCTTCAAGAGATATGGTTGGAAATATTATGATGTCTGATACACAATGGAATCATCAAGAACTGCAAACGCCTTCTCAAAACCACTAAAAAAATGACTTGAAGTTAAGTTGTCCAAAAGTACAAGAACCCTCCTATAGCAATTGTATTTTGGGAAATTATCTCAAATCATAATACAATATTATGTGTTAACATCTAGGTCCATAGGGGATGGCATGCTCCCTATGAGTTGCCAAGAACATGCAGTTCCAGTTTCCTTATCTATTGGGATATGGAGTCATCTGTGCAACCTACCTTTGAAACAGTGCTAAAAATTGTCACTTATTTAAGCAAACTGACTGATAAACCTGTTGCAAACTGAAGGAAAGAAAATGCTCGAGAAGCGAGTTTATTTCCTACACTACCCACCTCTAACCAGATCTCCAATTTGATCATGTAAAGGCAGACTTCCACAACAACCATTCAAGTAATTTTAAGATTGAAATGATCTTGTCTTTACCACCGACCAATAGATAATAACTGAAATGTAACAACAATGATAAAAAATCCTTCAAAAAACCATACTCGCCCATGAGTATCGATGAAATAATGCAATTTGAAATTTTCATAAAATCTGAAACATGAGACTCTAACAAGGCTGCAAATGGATCCTTAAAACCGATATCAGAAGCATGTTGATCCATAGAAAATAACTGCTTATTCGTAAATGCCTTTCTGCTTGCAAATAAATGACCTTCTTGTTCTTTCAAAACCAACTCTTGATCATCAACAATTGCAGTCTCTTCTTCATAAGAGTGATCACAGGATAATTGTACAGCAGGATTTAAAGCATCATAATTATGATCAGCCAAGAACATATAGTTATCTATGCAATCAACCACTACTACATGCTCAAAATGGTCTGAAAACTGATCATAATCTTGATATGCATTCATGTCCATAGAAAAATCTACAAATATTGAAGAATTTGATTCCAAATGTGAATCATACTTACATCCTTGTTGTTGTTCCACATTTTACTTATACTCGTTGTCTTATTTCTCGAAATCTAAAACATACTAACAGTCTTCCTACTCATGTACATGCAAATTTTTAGAATATGCTTGCATATGAATCCTCTTGCTAGCACGGATGTTCTCCTCAACTTCTTCAGCATCTTCAAATAAGCATCTTAAAGATGAAGATTTCCTTTCTCTCAGGAGAAGGACAAGATCTGAATGTTGAGCCATTTCATAGTACACCATGGCAGCAATCTAGGAAGTTCTGATTTCCACTCGCATGTTATGATAAACATTGTAAAAACTCTTGTTGAAGATAGCCAAGGCTTCCTTTTCCCCTCTCCTCAAAGAATTAAAATCATCCAAGTACTGATCAAGGGACTTGTTCTCACACGAACACTTTAAAAATGCATTGCATAGCTCAATCCAAGAACCAATGGAATCGTCTCCCAAACCTTTAAACCACACAACAACATCTCCAAACAAGGATTTGGAGAACAACCTCATGGTAACATCATCATGAAATATCTCAAACTGATCAACAAAGTTCTCAAAGGCCTCCAAATGCCTCTCAGTTGTAACATGATCTTCTCTAGAGAACCGAGGAAGATACTCAAGAAAATCAAGAGGATAAGGATGAAGGTGATATGGCAACCTTACAGGTTTAAACATATTGTCTCTGGTTCTAGTTTGAAAACTAGTGGGCTGGATATGAGGTTTAACAAGTTGATCGAAAGGTTCAATAGTAACAACATAAGGTGATGAGATTTGAGAATGCTTTGAATCAGTTCAACCTCCTCAAGGTTACAAGGGTGATCAAATTCAGGAGGGATTTGAATATAAAGCTCATACTTATAAATAGGCTGAGGTGAGGATACAAGATCAACATCTACAACACAGGCAGAAGGCAGGTCTTCTTCTTCCAAGGATGGATATATAAAGGAAGTTTGATGATCATATGAAAAAATAAAGCACAAGATGATTCTCTTTATATGTAAAGGAAAATATAGGAAAGAGTTGATAAAGAAGAACATGAGTTCATGTAGAAAACTAATGAAATGATACATGGTTTTACACTTATGTCCCTTCATATTTCTGTCAACAGGATCCTCCTCAGTGGATTCCTTGATTGTGGAGTCACCAAGTAGATAATACAGATATATTTTTTGTGTCCCTCTCTTGTCTACCATCAAGCGCTGGATCTATGTCATTCTTCCCAGGGAGCTCTTCAATCTGCTCAAATCCTTCCCCGGCAACGGCACCAAAAATGTTAGCACTAAAAGTCACACTTTGCTGCTAAAGTGTAAGCTCAACACCCATCAAAATGTAAAAGATAATTTGCTGGTTTGAATAGGTGGATCAACAAGATGAGAAAGAAAGGGAGAGGGTAACAAACTACAAATCAATAAGCTACACCATTGGGCAATGGAGTCACACAAAAACCCTAAAGTTAGAAGGCAATTGAAAAGCATATCAGAAAAATGGATCATAAGATGGCATATGGAAGAAAGTATAAGTTAACATAACGTAGATCATCCATTAAACAAAGATCCTCTCTACAAAATAGATTAGAAATCTACTTGAATAAAAACAATGAGCTATAGGCAATTACAACAAACTCTTTGCTGCTCAAGAATCTATAAATCAAATACAACTATTAATCCTCAAAAGCTACAATTCATTCAAGCAAGATAGAAATGAAGATGGATAACTAAGAGAACACAATCTGATATAACAAATCTCATGAATCTTCAATGTCATGAATATTTACATGATAAAAATGCCCTCAGACTTACAAATGAACACACACAGGGAAACTGCTTGCTCCTACTCTCTCTAGCCTCTCTTGGCTCATGAATGCAACCCTTCTCCAAGAGCTCTCTCCTTCATTAAATATAAAATAGCATCCAAATATCCTTAAGAGGTCGAATCCCATCTTTTTCATTGGATTCTAATCCTTGGAGATAGGTGGCAACAATCGCTTGATGGGTCCTAAATCCCTTTAACTCAACAGCAGGAACCAAACCCGCCACCGAGGCCCAATTAGACTTTGGAGCGTTTAATAGTGGAATGGTTCTCCAAATCTTGTGATCTGGTCAATTAATCGATGGGCTTTACGCTTTCTTGTGAAGATTTGTCCTTCAGTTCGGACATTCTCTTTTTGTATTTTCTCTTAGGTGGGACCGATATAAGATGAAAGTCGGTATAAACCAACTAGGTAACAAAACACGAACAGGTTTAACTACTAAAGAAGAGGCTGAGCTTGGGATAACCCTTTCCTCTAGCATGCAGGCAATGATCGTCTACCACAGGCCTAGTACTAATATGTTAACCATGTAAATATTCCAAATTCTGACTGAGATACAAATTATCAGAAGAAAACATGCATGTGATAAACAATGGCAAGTAAAATAATTCACTTAACTCTAATCATCTATCACATAATAACACAACGATTCATTTTCATCATTAAAGAAATAACTGTAAAATATTGTATCAGATAACTTATCAATAGTTTTAATAGCTCTTACTCATTACTGCATCCATTCTTGAGACAAGATAGGAAATAGTTCTTCTCCACATCCAATCATACACGCATTTGATGAAAACATAAACTTGTCTATGGTCCAGAAGGACTTCTCAATTAAAGGCAGCTCCAAAATAGTTCTTAACAAAACCAAAAATGAGAGTTTCTTGCAAAAACCATCGACCTTTAACTAATCGGTCGATGCTCCTATTTATAACATAAAATTAACTAAAAATAACGGCTAAAGTGCAGATAAGTGAAACAAAATTCACCATGTGGCATTTTCTCCCATCAGTTTGTCTAAGAGTCATCTTAAGATATCACTTAAGAAGGTGACTCTTCTTGTACTCCGGCCACTTGATGAACATATCCCCGTAGGTGTTGGCGTATGGGAATCTATGTTGATTCATCAGGGCTGAGCAAATCTCTCTTATCTCCATTGCATGTGCCCGATACTTAACTATACTGGAACTTAACTATTGCAGCACAGTCCGAGCTTTAATCGAGTGTTCCATAAACTATCACTCCTGACCTTGCATTGTGTCCGTCACCTTTTCTATTTCTTCGGCCCATAATGAGTCTTGCTTGGTGTGAGATTTGACATGTTGTGCAAGTCGACAAAATCATCGGGTGTACCAAACTCGAGGAGTCTGATATCCTTTATTTCCTTGTTGATTTTGACCCAGTTCTTCTCGCACTTGGCCCATTTTCCTGAATCTCCCGATGAGGCTCTCGCGCCATGTTTGCCAAATACTCGGAGGCATCTCTCCTGCAACCAAAAAATAAAATCCTTTAGAGACTGCGTATAGAGCAACACAAGGTAAAATATATGTATAAAGTGTAAGAATGAAAAATCCAGAATGGTACATACCTGTAAAGCTTGCTAAACCTAGTTATTTTATACTCACGGGATCTCTGCAACTTTTGAATTGCTCGTCTCGTTCCTCTGGATGCTCTAAAACTACTTTGCGCGCAGAATGGTCTTGTTCACAATGGCCCAAGAGAATTTAAACGGGGAAGAACTTACCGGTCGTATCAACTAATTAATTCGGGTGATGAGTGAAATTCAAACAAATCTACCGTCGAATCTCTGCAATTAAATTCATCGTGGGTTGACGACAAAGCCGTGGAGGGTGGTGTGTCTTATCAATGATTTCAAACAACCTTTTGATTCACACATGAAACAACAACTAATGCAATATTTGGAATTAATTAATCCCTTAAATGCTTCGAATCTAAAAGTATCTAGCGCTAAAACATCCCATCGTGTCACTTTCCTAATGGGCGGATTGGGGATCGGCAATGTGTTACAAGTGTTTTCGTTAATATCCTTCTGCGAAAAACCTCTGACACTGATCGAATTCATCGTACAGTGTTGATGTGGTGAAACTGGCTTGGGACACGTGGCAATGAAGACCGACGACTTAACTCACGAGCATTAGTCGGAATCAAGACTTTCTTCTCATTGTGCATTCTTAAACTAAGCCTGGGATCACCGATGCTGAAAAAGTATTGAGGATCGGTGACCGAGGATAAACCATCGCATATTTTCTTTGGATTAGCTTCTTCGAAAACTCTTGATGTCGAAACGTTTAGGGGATCGATTATCGACGATATCCTTGTGTGATGCTTGTCGCGAAAGAAAACTTCCTTTTGTCAATGCCAGTGAAGATCGGCGCTCGGTGACTAAGATTTTTTCAAGTGATTTTATTTCATCTTTTAATTCCTTCCGATGTCGAATTTGGGCGCATCGGGTGAAATGTTTTGGCTGTTGATTCTTTATTTAAAATTCAAGCATTTTAAGTCATGGGTTTTCATAGATTCAAGCAAACTTTGGAAGACTTAATGAGAGTCAAGATGATAAGAAAAGGCAACATTTTTCACAACAAAGTCGAATTAGACAGTGCAAAAGATCAAGTGGTACCCAAAAAGTAAAATTTCACATAGGATTTTTTAGGGTGTGTTGAGTGCTCAACACAATCAAAGAGACAAAAATCCAACAAACTGTTAATTTTCAGGAAATTGTTGGAAGTCATTAATAAATTGTTTCCACCTCACTGCATGAGGTCTTTAATGGAGCTAAAAATTAGGTGCATGTCTCCCTTGACATCTAATTGATCCATGAGAATTCATTCGAACCCTCCTTGACAGGTGGCAATCTCCCAAAGAGGCGAATATCCAACAACTATGCAAAACAGAGAGTTGGCAGCACATTTCTCAGTGCACTGGTGTTTTAATTGTTTCTCTCAAATGCCAATTTGGGTTAGGCTGAAATTCGGTCAGCAAATCAACAAGGATATCATATTCCTCCACAAACAATTTCAGAGAAACCCACTTCTCCGTTTTGGTTTTATGATCAAATATATAATATTAGCTGCTACGGGAAATTCTGTAGCGCCACTCCTAAAACAACTCTATGGATTTCATAGAAACACTCCTAAAACAACTCTGCAGATTTCGTAGCGCCACTCCTGAGTAATGACTGTGCAATTTCTATAGCGCCCCTCCTGAAATAACTCTGCAGATTCGGTAGCACCATTTGTGTGTCTGGCTAGGTGATTATGTAGTGCCTTTTATGTGTCTAATATCTCTCTAACCATAACATGCTTTACAAAACTGAGAGAGGTTTTTTTTATTTGGTATGTGATGAACAAAAATCTCCTCCGGTTTTCAAAAATACTTTCCCATTTGTTCATAATCCAAGTTTTAAGTTAGTCACTCAAAAATTGCAGAAACGCAGTGTGGTCTTTGAGAGGGTTTTTGGAGGCCTTCCCAGAAGCGTTTTGGGATGTAAGAGATATGGTTGGAAATACTATGATGTCTTCTACACAGTGGAATCATCAAGAACTGCAAACGCCATCTCAAAACCCCTGAAAAACTGACTTGAAGTCAAGTTATCCAAAAGTATAAGAACCTTCCTATAGCAATTGTGTTTTGGGAAATTATCTCAAATCATAATACAATCTTATGTGTTAACATATGGCTCCAAAGGGGATGGCATGCTCCCTATGATATGCCAAGAACATGAAATTCCAGTTGCCTTATCCATTGGGCTATGGAGTCATCTGTGCACCTAACCTCAGAAACACTGCCAAAAATTGCCACTTATTTAAGCAAACTGACTGATAAACCTGTTGCAAACTGAAGGAAAGAAATTGCTCAGGAAGCGAAATTATATCCTACACTACCCTACCTCTAACCAGATCTCCAATTTGATCAGGTAAAGGAAGACTTCCACAACAACCATTCAGGTAATTTTAAGATTGATATGATCTTTTCTTTACCACTGACCAATAGATAATAACTTAAATGTAACAGCAATGATAAAAACTCCTTCAGAAAACCATACTCATCCATGAGTATCGGTGAAATAATGCAATTTGAAATTTTCATAAAATTTGAAACATAAGACTCTAAAAAGGCCACAAATGGATCCTTAAAACCAAGATCAGAAGCATGTTGATCCACAGAAAATAACTGCTCATCCGTAAATGCCTTTATGCTTGCAAATAAATGGCCTTCTTGTTCTTTCGAAACCAACTCTTGATCATCAACAATTGCAGTCTCTTCTTCATAAGAATTATCACAGGATAATTGTACAACAGGATTTAAAGCATCATAATTATGATCATCCAAGAACATATAGTTATCTATGCAATCAACCACTACTACATGCTCAAAATGGTCTGAAAACTGATCATAAGCTTGATATGCATTCCTGTCCATAGAAAAAACTGCAAATATTGAAGAATTTGATTCCAAATGTGAATCATACTTACATCCTTGTTGTTGTTCCAGATCTGAATTATACTCGTTGTCTTCTTCCTCGGAATCTGAAACATAATGACAGTCTTCCTGCTCATGTACATGCAAATTTTTAGAATATGCTTGCATACGAATCCTCTTGCTAGCACGGATGTTCTCCTCAACTTCTTCAGCATCTTCAAATAAGCATCTTAAAGATGAAGATTTCATTTCTCTCAAGAGAAGGACAAGATCTCAATGCTGAGCCATTTCATAGTACGCCATGGAAGCAATCTTGGAAGGTCTGATTTCCACTGGCATGCTATGATAAACACTGTAAAACCTCCCTTTGAAGACAACCAAGGCTTCCTCTTCCCCTCTCCTCAAAGAATTAAAATCATCCAATTACTGATCAAGGGACTTGTTCTCACCCCAACACTTTAAAACTGCATTGCATATATCTATCCAATAACCAATGGAATCGGCTCCCAAACCTTTAAACCACACAGTGGCATCTCCAAACAAGGATTTGGAGAATAACCTCATGGTAACATCATCATGAAATATCTCAAACTGATCAACAAAGTTCTTAAAGGCCTCCAAATTCCTCTCAGTTGTAACATGATCTTCTCCAGAGAACTAAGGAAGATACTCAAGGAAATCAAGAGGATAAGGATGAAGGTGATATGGAAGCCTTAAAGGTTTAAACATCTTGTCTCTAATTCTAGTTTGAAAACTAGTGGGCTGGATATGAGGTTTAACAAGCTAATGGAAAGGTTCAACAGTAACAGTAGAAGGTGATGAGATTTGAGAAGGATTTGAATTAGTTCAACCTCCTTAAGGTTACAAGGGTGATCAAATTCAGGAGGGATTTGAATACAAAGCTCATACTTATGAATAGGTTGAGGTGAGGATAAAATATCAACATCTACAACACAGGCAGAAGGCAGGTCTTGTTCTTCCAAGGATGGATATATAAAGGAAAGTTGATGATCATCCGAATAAACAAAGCACAAGATGATTCTCTTTATATATACAGGAAAATATAGGAAAGAGTTGATAAAGAAGAACATGAGTTCATGTAGAAAACTAATGAAATGATACATGGTTTTACACTTATGTCCCTTCATATTTCTGTCAACAGGATCCTCCTCAGTGGATTCCTTGATTGTGGAGTCACCAAGTAGATAATACAGATATATTTTTTGTGTCCCTCTCTTGTCTACCATCAAGCGCTGGATCTATGTCATTCTTCCCAGGGAGCTCTTCAATCTGCTCAAATCCTTCCCCGGCAACGGCACCAAAAATGTTAGCACTAAAAGTCACACTTTGCTGCTAAAGTGTAAGCTCAACACCCATCAAAATGTAAAAGATAATTTGCTGGTTTGAATAGGTGGATCAACAAGATGAGAAAGAAAGGGAGAGGGTAACAAACTACAAATCAATAAGCTACACCATTGGGCAATGGAGTCACACAAAAACCCTAAAGTTAGAAGGCAATTGAAAAGCATATCAGAAAAATGGATCATAAGATGGCATATGGAAGAAAGTATAAGTTAACATAACGTAGATCATCCATTAAACAAAGATCCTCTCTACAAAATAGATTAGAAATCTACTTGAATAAAAACAATGAGCTATAGGCAATTACAACAAACTCTTTGCTGCTCAAGAATCTATAAATCAAATACAACTATTAATCCTCAAAAGCTACAATTCATTCAAGCAAGATAGAAATGAAGATGGATAACTAAGAGAACACAATCTGATATAACAAATCTCATGAATCTTCAATGTCATGAATATTTACATGATAAAAATGCCCTCAGACTTACAAATGAACACACACAGGGAAACTGCTTGCTCCTACTCTCTCTAGCCTCTCTTGGCTCATGAATGCAACCCTTCTCCAAGAGCTCTCTCCTTCATTAAATATAAAATAGCATCCAAATATCCTTAAGAGGTCGAATCCCATCTTTTTCATTGGATTCTAATCCTTGGAGATAGGTGGCAACAATCGCTTGATGGGTCCTAAATCCCTTTAACTCAACAGCAGGAACCAAACCCGCCACCGAGGCCCAATTAGACTTTGGAGCGTTTAATAGTGGAATGGTTCTCCAAATCTTGTGATCTGGTCAATTAATCGATGGGCTTTACGCTTTCTTGTGAAGATTTGTCCTTCAGTTCGGACATTCTCTTTTTGTATTTTCTCTTAGGTGGGACCGATATAAGATGAAAGTCGGTATAAACCAACTAGGTAACAAAACACGAACAGGTTTAACTACTAAAGAAGAGGCTGAGCTTGGGATAACCCTTTCCTCTAGCATGCAGGCAATGATCGTCTACCACAGGCCTAGTACTAATATGTTAACCATGTAAATATTCCAAATTCTGACTGAGATACAAATTATCAGAAGAAAACATGCATGTGATAAACAATGAAGTGAAGGGATAAGAGAGTATGAGAGAGGAAAATGGTTAAGTGTGGATATGGAGAGGAGATGGAAGATGAAAGTACTTAGTCAAAAAATGGGAAATGGAGAGGAAAAAGGGGCACAACACTTAGAAAAAATATTCTTGTCATTCTTCAAAGTTGTTTTTTCAATCTCTTTGTCAGACTTCTAGACAAAATTATGAATATCTTGAGCATACATACTTGGATTTTGTATCCACGAAATGCATGACAAATCTAAGACTGAGGGCTACATCATGAGTTGGTGAACATGCACAAATACCTCATTTTGATCTATAAAAAATATATATAGATTCCAAAGAGAAGAAAATCGAGGTGACCAAATTTTTTATCAACATGAGGAAAAGGGTATAGTCAAGGCACATGGGAAAACTTAGGATTATTTATCAATCCCTTAGGACCCCCTCACTCTTCCCCACTTGTGGTATCATGGCCCCTCTTTTACGTGCTCCTTCCTCAGTCAACCTGGTTATTTTATTAAATTTGCAAAATATCAATATTTACAAATATCTACATTGTCGTGGCATGTCCTCCTCATGGTGTAAAATAAAGAATGGTAATTAAAATGCCCATGTCGAAACAATAACTAGCATCTAATCATAATTAATTAGAATTAATTGCGGCGATTAGAAAATATGGGTGTTACAGATTACATATTACAAAAGTGAGAAAATAGGTATGAGAATATAGATTGTAAGTGGAGCAGTAGTGTGCCAAGGGTGTTTAGTCTATAAAAGGAAGTACGCCATTAGATAAGGTTGAAAGGACTTGTGAAAGAATGATAGCGTACTGTTAGCATTGAAAGTCACACTTTGACTGCTAAAGTGTAAGCTCAGCATCCATCAGAATGTAAAAGATATTTTTTTGGTTTGAATAGGTGGATCAACAATATGGGAAAGAAAGGGAGAGGGCAACAAACTACAAATCAATAGGCTAGACCATTGGGCAATGGAGTCACACAAAAACCTTGAAGTTAGAAGGCAATTGAAAAGCATATCAAAAAAATGGATCATAAGATGGCATATGGAATAAAGGATAAGTTAACATTAAGTAGATCATCCATTAAACAAATATCCTCTCTGCAAAATAGATTAGAAAGCTACTTGAATAAACACAATGAGTTATAGGCAATTACGGCAAACCCTTTGTTGCTCAAGAATCTATAAATCAAATACATCTATTGATCATCAAAAGCTACAATTCATTCAAGAAAGATAGAAATGAAGATGGATAACTAAGAATAACTAAGAGAACACCATATGATATAACAAATCTCATGAATCTTCAATGTCAGGAATATTTACATGCTGGAAATGCCCTCAAGCTTACAAATGAACACACACAAGGAAATTGTTTACTCCTACTCTCACTAGCCTCTCTTGGCTCGTGAATCCAACCCTTCTCCAAGAGATCTCTCCTTCATTAAATATAAAATAGCATCCAAATATCCTTAGGAGGTTGAATCCCATCTCTTTCATTGGATTATAATCCTTGGAGATAGGTGGCAACA
>CBVK0103354286.1:0-11929 GCA_900067695.1 Picea abies | reverse complement strand
TTAATAAATGAATGGTATTGAAATTCATGGGTTTTCGAGTGTTTTAGTTTCCAGTGGGTTCCTCATTATTTGGAAAAAGTATTTATGTTTTGTTTTTCCATTGTACATTATGTAGCAGGGTGTGTGATGTAATTGTGTGTGTTGCAACCTAGTTATCTCTGCATTATGTGGTATCAGAGCTCGATTTTTCTCTAGGATTAACATCTAATCTGCTTCTGTAAGATAGGGTACAAAATACTTGTTCATGGTGGTTGCTCAACAAGAGTGTTGGAAGTCAAGTTGGGTTACAGAACTGTGTGAGGTCTGTGGGTGTTGGTGAGACACCTACATCTTGGAGGAATGTCATCACGAAGGAGAGGAGCGGGAAGGGGAGGTGCAGGAAATCGAGAACTAGAAAATTTGAGAAGAAGAATAGAGGAATTGGAAAATTGTAGGAATGGAGATGATGAAGTATACTCAAAGCCAAAAGAAGGAATCGAAGATGAACGAGACGGTGATGAAAGAGACCTAGCAGCTAGACTAATTTCCTATTTGAGTAACAGGGGTAGTGCAAAGGTTGAGGTTTCATGTTATGATGGTAGTATGAGAGCTAATGTTCTCATTGACTGGATTTGAGAACTCGAAAGATACTTCGAGTATGAAAATGTTCAAGATCCAAATTGGGTAATATTTATTATTACGAAACTAAAAGGCCATGCAACACTATGGTGGGATATGTTGCAAAAGGATAGAGAGAATAATCAGCTGGAGAAAACCAGAACTTGGAAGAAGATGCTTACCAAGGTTAAATAGAAATTTCTTCCTATCAATTACCAGCAGAATTTGTTCCGACAAGTCTAGAACCTCAGACAAAGGGAGACATTTGTTTGCGAATACATTGAAGAGTTCTTTAGGCTGCCACTCAGAGAAGGCCTCAAGGAACCATAATTCCAATGAGTTGCAAGGTATGTAAATGGGATAAAGTATTTAATTTTGGGATTAAATGAGCACACACTATTTCCGCACTATTGATGAAGTTTATCAATTTTCCTGAAGGTAGAAGAAAAGATTGAGAGGAAAACACAGCCTAGAGGTAAAGGAAGAGGTTTTAAAGGACAAGGTAAAACAAGGACTGCTAAAGGTAGCGAAAGGAAAGACGAATCTTCCAGTGGTGGGTGGCAGAGGAGGAAATGGAGTTGGTAGAGGAAGAGGATTTGGAAAAGGAAAGGGCATATACGTAATCACTTTTTATAACTGTGGTGCAGAGGGATACAAGAAGTCTAAATGTCCATAAAGGAAAAATTCAGGGAGAAGAGGTGAAGCACAACCACAAGTCAAACAGGTTGACAAAGATTCAGTAGTTGGAGAAAATGTGACTATTCTTCAGCAAGAACAAGGTGAGAATTTGTTGTTCCAAAGAGTGTTTCTTAAATCTGAACAAAAAGAGGCAAAGGAACCAAAACAACGAAAGAAAGTTTTTAAAACAAAATGTAAGGTTCAAGGAAAGTATTGTAACCTGATTATAGATGGAGGAAGTACATAAAATTTGGTATCCACTGAAGTCATGAACAGACTGAACTTGACAAGGTTGAACCATCCGAACCCTTATCGTGTTTCTTGGTTGAACAAGGGACAACAGGTGACTATGACTAAGCAATGTTTATTGAATTTTCAAATAGGGAGTTTTCATGAGAAGGTGTTATGTGATGTGATTGAGATGGATGTGTGTCCCATACTATTGGGAAGACCATGATTGTTTGATCAACAAGTTCACCATGATGGTAAGGAAAACACATATGAGTTTTGTTTGATCAACAAGTTCACCATGATGGTAAGGAAAACACATATGAGTTCAAGAAAGATGGACAACGATATAAATTAACACCAATGTTGGAGGATACAGTAGCAACAAAAAGAAATTGTGTTGATATAAACACAAGTAGCAGTAGGATCATGCTATGTTCTACTAAGGAATTATTACAGGAAGAAAGAAAATCAACATTTTGTTTAGCAGTGATTATGAAAGAAGTGAAAAGTATAGAGGAGCCAATTGTTGTACCTACAGAAATAAAGTCGTTGTTGGATGAATTTAAGGAGATTATTGTTAATGATCTGCCAAAAGGATTGCCTCCAGTAAGAAGTATTTATCATCAAATTGATTTAATGTTTGGATCGAGTTTATCTAATAAAGTGCCTTACATGAGGACTCTGGTAGAGAGTGAAGAAGTGAATCGTAAGTGCAGGAATTGCTTGACTGAGGGTTAATTCGTGAGAGTTTGAGTCTGTGTGTAGTACCAGTAGTATTGACTCCAAAGAAAACACGGGAATGGAGAATGGGTACTAATTCACGTGATATAAACAAGATCACTATCAAGTATTAGTTTCCATTTCCCAAAATGAATGACCTTATGGATTGCCTGAGTGGTTCAGAATATTTTTCAAAAATTGATTTGAAGAGTGGTCATCACCAGATTTGGATCAGAGAAGGTGACAAATGGAAGACAACATTCAAGACGAAACATGACTATTTGAATGGTTAGTGATGTTGTTCAAGTTAACTAATGCACCCAACATGTTCATGAGATTGATGAATGAAGTCTTGAAGCCATTTTTTAGTAAGTTCGTGGTTGTATATTTGGATGATATACTGATTTTTAGCAGGAACAAAACATAGAATGTTGAGCATGTGAGAACAGTGTTACAGTGCTTGAAAGAAGAGAAACTGATTCGCGTGCTATAAACAAGATCATTATCAAGTATCGGTTTCTATTGCCCATAATGGATGACCTTGTGGATTGCCTGAGTGGTTCAGAATAATTTTCAAAATTTGATTTGAAGAGTGGTTATCACCAAATTCGGATCAGAGAAGGTGACGAATGGAAGACAACATTCAAGGCGAAAGATTACTATTTGAATGGTTAGTGATGTCATTCGGGTTATCTAATGCACCCAACACGTTCATGAGATTGATGAACGAATTCTTGAAGCCATTTTTGAGCATGTTCGTGGTTGTGTATTTGGATGATATACTGATTTTTAGTAGGAACATAACATAGCATGTTGAGCATATGAGAGCAGTGTTACAACACTTGAAAGAAGAGAAACTATTGATAAACCTGAAGAAGTGTACATTCATGCAGCGAGAGTTAATGTACCTGGGTTTTTTGGTTTCAAAGGAAGGACTAAAAATGGATCCTGAGAAAGCAAATGTTATCCTTGAATGGCCAACACCAAGAGGCACATTTGATGTGAGGATTTTCCATGGATTGGAAGGATTTTACTGCAAATTCAATAGGAAATTTAACCAAATACGTGCACCTCTTACATAATGTATGAAGAAGGGAGTGTTTTAGTGGACTACAGTGGCAAAGAAGTCATTGGAAGAATTGAAGAAGAGAGTAACAACAGAGCCAATATTATCATTCCTAGATTTTAATAAAGTGTTTCAGGTTGATTATGACGCTAGTGGAACAACAATTGGAGCAGTTCTAAGTCACGAAGACAAACCCATTGCATTTTTCAGCAAGAAGTTAAACGAGTTCAGAAAGAATTATTGTGTTTATGATCAAGAATTTTATGCTATTGTCCAAGATTTGAAGAAATGGTTACATTATCTACTGTCGAAGGAGTTTGTCTTGTTCACATATCACAAAGCTCTGCAGTACATTAACAACCAAGGTAAGTTGAATCAAAAGCATACTAAATGGGTAGAAAATTCTTGCAAAGTTATTCTTTTGTGTTAAAACAGAGGTCTGGGAAGTCCAATAATGTAGCTGATGCATTTAGTCGGAGGATAGTGTTACTCAATACCATGTCGGTAGAAGTGGTAAGCCTGAGTTGTCTAAAGACATTGTATGAAGAAGATGCAGATTTCTTAGACGCTTGGAAGGCATGTAAGGAGCCTTGGAGTTTAGAAAGAACACCATATTTGGACTACCATATCCAGGAGGGGATTTTGTTTTTTAAATCAGTAGTTGTGTATTCCCAGAAGTTCCATACGGTTAAATATCATTAAAGAGTTACATAGTGGTGGTTTAAGAGGACATTCTGGGATGGATAAAACCCCGGCCTTGGTAAAGGAGAGGTACTTTTGGCCTAGCTTTAATAAGGATGTTTGAAATTTTGTTGAAGGTTGCAGGATCTGCTAACTAGCCAAAGGAAAAAGTCAGAACACAAGACTCTATACTCCATTGCTAGTACCCAAAGGACCTTGGGAGGATATCGATATGGATTTGTCTTAGGATTTCCTATGAATCGAAGAAAGCATGATTCAGCAATGGTAGTGGTGGATAGATTTTCAAAAATGGCACACTTCATAGTGTGTAAGAAGACTAGTGATGCTAGTGAAGTAGTTGCATTGTTTTTCATAGAAGTGGTTAGATTGCATGGATTGCCACGAAGTATTACTTCTGATTGTGATACCAGATTTATTGAGAATTTTTGGAGGACACTCTGGAAAAATTTGGGCTCATATTTGTTGTACAGTTCAATGTATCATCCTCAAATGGATGGTCATACATAATTAGTGAACATGAGTCTAGGAAATTTGTTGAGAAGTTTAAGCGGAGAGAATCCTAGTCAATGGGATTTGGCATTGGCCCAAGTTGAATTCACATATAATGATTCAATGAATAGATCTACGGGAAAGAGTCCTATTATATTGTTTATGGATGGTCACCAAAAGGTGTGGTAGATTTGGTTGCATTGTTGGATTTGGAAGGCAAGAAGAGTGTTGATGCAAATGATTTTGTGGACGGTATGCATGAATTACAAGAAAAGGTAAAGAAGAAATTGCAGACCAACAATGACAGTTATAAGCAAAGAATAGATCAGCATAGAAGACATAAGGTATTCCAAGAGGATGATTTGGTCATGGCTCACTTGAGGAAGGAGCGATTTCCTCGAGGCACATATAATAAAATCAAGTACAAGAAGATAGGTCCATGTCAAATTATGAAAAAGATCTATGATAATGCTTATCAACTAGAACTTCCAGAGAGATTTGACATATCTTATACATTCAATGTTGCTGACCTCTATGAGTTTCATGAATGGGACATAAGAACAGATGAAGGTACCCTCAGTGAATGGGAACAACATCTACCAATTAATTTTGAGGAGCAGATTGAAGAAATTCTTGCTACTAGAATTGGTAAGAAGACTCGTTGAAAGGACTACATGGAATATTTGATCAAGTGGAATAATCGAGGAATAAAAGATGCATCGAGGGTGACTGAAGATCAATGAGCATGTGTGCATAACTCTTCACTTCAACAATGATATGCACATGAGCTGGAGCTCATGTTTTTCTTACTAGGGGTGTTTGATGCAGGAGCATCCTTGGGCTCGGGCAATCTGCATCACCCAAAAATATTTCCATTCTGCAAATAGTAAATAAGTAGAATAATGATTGTGTTAGTGGTCCATTTTATTTAGTTAGTTAGTTGTAAATTTGAACTACTGATTACTCATGCAGCTACTCTTGCTATGCTTAAAATTGTTTTGAAACTCGTGTTGAAACTTGTGTTGAAACACGTGTTGACACTCGTGTTGAAACTGCCACGTATAGAGAAATTTTACAAGTGTCATGCTGAAACACGTGATGAAACACATGTTGAAACATGCGCATATAATGAAAATTACAAGTGTCATGATGTTTATTTATTTGCAACACTATGGTCGTACGCATTTGACTTTTCCACGCTGGTATGCATTCATGATGAGTCACAGCTAAAGGACAAAACGTGAACCGAGGCCAAAGGGAATTTGAAGCAATCTGGAAGACATAGAAACAGTTTGAGTAACAAATCATTCTTGAAGGGAAGACAAATCATTTCAGAACTGAGGAAGAGTTTTAAAAAGAAATGGAGCACGATTTTGAAGGGGGTTGGTGAACCATGAAGCAAAGAAATCGTAGAAGGTGGACTAGAGAGAAGGATTCCAGATTGGGTGAGCATACAGGAAGGCGAAACAAAATCGTATCCCATACACGCAAACAATTACTCTCTGGATGATTTCGTAGTGGTTTTCAGCCACGCAAGCAACAATTCATGGTGGCCTTTTTAGCTTATGCTCGATGTTTTTTTGAGTGTTTTAGTTTCCAGTGAATTCCTCATTATTTGGAAATTTTTTTTTTTTTTCGTTGTACATTCTGTAGTAGGGTGTGTGTGTTGCAACCCAATTACCTCTGTATTATATGGTATCATAGCTTGATTATGCTCTAGGATTATCATCTAATCTGCTTCTGTGAGATAGGGTACAAAATACCTGTTTGTGGTGGTTGCTCAGCAAGAGTGATGGAAGTTAAGTTGGGCTACATAATCGTGTGAGGTTTGTGGATGTTGGTGAGACACCTACAACTTGGAGGAATGTCACTGCAAAGGAGAGGAGTAGGAATGGGAGGTGAATGAAACCGAGAACTGGAAAATTTGAGAAGAAGAATAGAGGAATTGAAAAATCGTAGGAATGGAGATGATGAAGTATACTCAGAGCTAGAAGAATAAATCGAAGATGAATGGGACGGGGACGAAAGAGGCCCAACACCTACACTAATTTCATATTTGAGTAACATGGGTAGTGTAAAGGTTGAGGTTTCATGTTATGATGGTAGTTTGAGAGTTGTTGTTCTCATTGAATGGATTGGAGAACTCCAAAGATACTTCGAGTATGAAAATTTTCATGATCCAAATCGGGTAAGATTTGCTGTTACAAAACTGAAAGGCCATGCAACACTGTGGTGGTATATGCTGTAGAAGATAGAGTGAATAATCAACTAGAGAAAATTAGAACTTGGAAGAATATGGTTACCAAGGTTAAAGAGAAATTTCTTCCCGTTGATTACCAACAAAATTTGTTCTAACAAGTCCAGAACCTCAGACAAAGGGAGACATATGTTCATGAATACACTGCAGAGTTCTTTAGGTTGTCACTCTGGGAAAGCCTCAAAGAACTAGAATTCCAATGAGTTGCAAGGTATGTAAGTGGGCTAACGTATTTAATTCAGGATGAAATGAGCACACACTATTTCCGCACTATTGATGAAGCTTATCAAGTTTCCTTGAAGGTAGAAGAAAATATTGAAAGGAAAACACAACCTAGAGGTCGAGGAAGAGGTTTTAAAGAATGAGGTAAAGCAGGGACTTCTAAAGGCAACGAAAAGGAAGAAGAATATGCCAATGGTCAAGGTGGCATAGGAGGAAATGGAGTTGGTAGAAGCAGAAGATTCAGAAGAGGAAAGGGAAGATACGTAATCACTTGTTATCACTATGGTGTAGAGGGACACAAGAAGTCTGAATGTCCAGAAAGGAAAAATTTAGGGAGAAGAGGAGAAGCACGGGCACAAGTCACATAGGATGACGAAGATTCAATAGTTGGAGAAAATGCGACTGTTCTTCAGCAAGAACAAGGTGAGAATTTGTTGTTCTTAAGAGTGTTTCTTAAATCTAAACAACAAGAGGCAAAGGAACCAGAACAACAAAATAAAGTTTTTAAAACAAAATGTAAGGTTCAAGGAAAATGTTGTAACATGATTATAGATGGAGGAAGTACATAAAATTTGGTATCCACTAAATTCATGAACAAATTGAACTTAACAAGGATGAACCATCTGAACCCTTACCGTGTTTCTTGGTTAAACAAGGGACAAGAGGTGACTGTGATCGAGCATTGTTTATTGAATTTTCAAATAGGGAGTTTTTAGGAGAAGGTGTTATGTGATGTGATTGAGATGGATGCGTGTCACATATTGTTGGGAAGACCATGGTTGTTTGATTGACAAGTTCACCATGATGGTAAGGAAAACACATACGAGTTCAAGAAAAATGGACAACGATATAAATTAACACCGATGCTGGAGGATACAGTAGAAACAACAAGAAATGATGTTGATATAAACAAAAGTAGCAGTAGGATCATGCTATGTTTTGCTAAGGAATTCTTACAGGAAGAAATAAAATCAACATTTTGTTTAGCAGTGATTCCGAAATAAGTGAAAAGTGTAGAGGATCCAAATGTTGTACCTACAGAAATAAATTCGTTGCTAGATGAATTTAAGGAGATTATTGCTAATGATCTGCCAAAAGGATTGCCTCCAATGAGAAGTATTTCTCATCAAATTTATTTAATTCCTAGATCGAGTTTACCTAATAAAGATTTCTCATCAAATTTATTTAATTCCTAGATCGAGTTTACCTAATAAAGCGCCTTACATGATGCCTCAAACAAAGAGTGAATAAGTGAATCAACAAGTGCATGAATTACTTGACCAAGGGTTAATTCGTGAGAGTTTGAGTCCATGTGCAGTACCATCAATATTGACTCCAAAGAAAATAAGGGAATGGCAAATGTGTATTGATTCACATACTATAAACAAGACCACTATCAAGTATCAGTTTCCATTGCCCATAATGGATGACCTTATGGATTACCTGAGTGGTTCAGAATATTTAAAATAAATTGATTTGAAGAGTGGTTATCACCAGATTCAGAAGAGAGAAGGTGACAGATGGAAGACAACATTCAAGATGAAAGATGGACTATTTGAATGGTTAGAGATGTCGTTCAGGTTAACTAATGTGCCCAACATGTTCATGAGATTGATGAACGAAGTCTTGAAGCCATTTTTTGGGTAAGTTCATGGTTGTATATTTGGATGATATACTGATTTTTAGTAGAAACAGAACATAGCATGTTGAGCATGTGAGATTAGTGTTACAACGCTTGAAAGAAGAGAAACTATTGATAAACCTGAAGAAGTGTACATTCATACAATGAGAGCCAGTGTACATGGGTTTTGTGGTTTCAAAAGAGGGAGTGAAAATGGATCCTGAGAAAGTGAAGGCTATCCTTGAATGACCAACGCCAATATTCACATTCGATGTGAGGAGTTTCCATGGATTGGAAGGATTTTATCGAAAATTCATTAGGAACTTTAGCCAAATATGTGCATGTCTTACATAATGTATGAAGAAGGGAGTGTTTCAGTGGATTTCAATAGCAGAGAAGTCATTGGAAGAATTGAATAAGAGAGTAACAACATAACCAATATTAGCATTACCATATTTTAATAAAGTTTTTCAGGTTGATCGTTACGCTAGTGGAACAACAATTGGAGCAGTTCTAAGTCAAGAAGACATACCCATTGCATTTTTCAGCGAGAAGTTGAACGAGTCCAGAAAGAAGTATTTTGTTTATGATCAATAATTTTATGCTATTATGCAAGCTTTGAAGAAATGACAACATTATCTAATGCCGAAGGAGTTTGTCTCATTCACAGTTCACAAAGCTCTGCAGTACATTAACAACCAAGGTAAGTTGAATCGAAAGCATACTAAATGGGTATAATTATTGCAAAGTTACTCTTTTGTGTTGAAACATAGGTTTGGGAAGTCCAATAAGGTAGTTCATGCATTAAGTCGGAGGATATCATTGCTTAATACCATGTCGGTAGAAGTGGTAAGCTTAAACTGTCTAAAGAAATTGTATGAAGAAGATGCAGATTTCTCATAAGCTTGGAATGCATGTAAGGAGCCTTGGAGTTTAGACAAAACACCATATCTGGACTACCATATTCAGGAGGGGTTTTTGTTTAAAAATCAACAGTTGTGTATTCCTAGAAGTTCCATATGGCTAAATCTCATTAAATAGTTACATAATGGTGGTTTAGGAGGACATTTTGGGATGGATAAGACTGCAGCCTTGGTAAAGGAGAGGTACTTTTGGCCCAACTTTAATAAGGATGTTCAATCTCATTAAATAGTTACATAATGGTGGTTTAGGAGGACATTTTGGGATGGATAAGACTGCAGCCTTGGTAAAGGAGAGGTACTTTTGGCCCAACTTTAATAAGGATGTTCAAAAGTTTGTTGAAGGTTGCACGATCTGCCAACTAGCCAAAGGAAAAAATCAGAACACGGGACTTTGTACTCCATTTCCAGTACCCAAAGGACGTTGGGAGGATATCAATATGGATGTTGTCTTAGGATTGCCTATGACTAAGAAAGCATGATTCAAAAATGGTTGTGGTGGATAGATTTTTGAAAATGGCACACTTCATAGCGTGCATTGTTTTTCAAAGAAGTGGCCAGATTGCATGGATTGCCGGTAGCTTCATTGTTTTTCAAGGAGGTGGTTCGATTGCATGGAATTCCACAGAGTATTACTTCAGATCGTGATACCAGATTTCTTGGGCATTTTTGGAGGATATTCTAGAAAAATTTAGGCTCAAATTCGTTGTACAGTTCAACGTATCATCCTCAAATGGATGGTCAGGCCGAAGTAGTGAACATGAGTCTAGGAAACTTGTTGAGAAGTTTAAGTGGAGAGAATCCTAGTCAATGGGATTTGGCATTGGCCCAAGATGAATTTGCATATAATGATTCGATGAATAGATCTATGGGAAAGAGTCCATTTCATATTGTTTATGGACGATCACCAAAAGGTGTGGTAGATTTGGTTTCATTGCTGGATTTGGAAGGCAAGAAGAGTGTTGATGCAAATGATTTTGTGGACAATATGCATGAATTACAAGAACATGTAAAGAAGAAATTGCAGACCAGCAATGAAAGCTATAAGAAAATAACAGATCAACATAGAAGACAAAAGGTATTCCAAGAGGGTGAGTTAGTCATGGCTCACTTGAGGAAGGAGCAATTTCCTCGAGGCACATATAATAAACTCAAGTACAAGAAGATAGGCCCATCCCGAATTTTGAAAAAGATCTCTGATAATGCTTATTAGCTGGAACTTCCGGAGAAATTTGACATATCTCCTACATTCAATGTTGCTGACCTCTATGAGTTTCATGAAGGGGATAGAAGAGCAGATGCAGGTACCCTCAACGAATGGTAACAACATCTACCAATTAAATATGAGGAGCATGTTGATTAAATTATTGCTACTATCATTGGTAAGAAGACTCGCCGTAAGGAGTACATGGAATATTTGATGAAGTGGAAGAATCGAGGAGAAGAAGATGCATCATGGGTGACTAAAGATCAATTAGCACATGTGAAAAAATCTTCACTTTAGTAGTGATTTGCATTTGAGCTGGAGCTCATGTTTTTCTTACCAGGGGTGTTTGATGTAGGAGCATCCCTGGGCTCGGGAAATCTGCATCACCCAAAAATATTTCCATTCTTCAAATAAGAAATAAGTCGAATAAGGACTATGTTAGTGGTCCATTTTATTTAGTCATTGTTGTAAATTTGAACTATTGATTACTCCTGCAACTACTCTTGCTATGCTGAAACTCGTGTTGAAACACATGCTGAAAGTCGTGTTGAAACACATGCTGAAACTACCGCGTATAGTGAAATTTTACAAGTGTTATGATATTTCTTCATTTGCAACACTGTGGCTACACACATTTGATTTTTCCATGCTGGTATGCATTCATGATGAGTCGCAACTATCGTTAGGTAAAAGAACTCACGGCTAAAGGACAAAGTGTGACCCGAGGCCAAAAGGAAGTTGAAGAAATCCGGAAGACAAAGAAACAGTTTGAGTAACAACTCGTTCTTGGAGGGAAGGACATTCTAGAAAAATTAGGCTCAAATTCGTTGTACAGTTCAACATATCATCCTCAAACGGACGGTCAGGCAGAAGTAGTGAACATGAGTCTAGGAAATTTGTTGAGAAGTTTATGTGGAGAGAATCCTAGTCAATGGGATTTGGTATTGGCCCAAGATGAATTTGCATATAATGATTCAATGAATAGGTCTATGGGAAAGAGTCCATTTCAGATTGTTTATGGACAATCACCAAAAGGTGTGGTATATTTGGTTTCATTGCCAGATTTGGATGTGGACAATATGCATGAATTACAAGAACATGTAAAGAAGAAATTGCAGACTAGTAATGAAATCTATAAGAAAATAACAGATCAACATAGAAGACAAAAGGTATTCCAAGAGGGTGAGTTGGTCATGGCTCACTTGAGGAAGGAGTGATT
>CBVK0103354248.1:0-15211 GCA_900067695.1 Picea abies | reverse complement strand
AACCATTGATTTATTGGGACTACTAAGAATATTCCATCAATATTTAATCTTGTCCATACAAAATTGATTAAGCACTAAAAACCTATTAAATGTGCCCATGGTCAATAGGTGTACGCCTTTCGGCGTAATTATAAGTTTAAATTATGAATGGGAAAAAAGGTAAGCACTTTTATTTTTTCAGTGAAAAGCTATGAATCCATGTACCAACATTACTATTTACATGGAATGAAATTGGGGCACACATTGTTATCATCAATTTGATATTATTTTACATTTTGAGTTTAAGTTTACATTTTTAAATTATTTATTTCATATTTTATTATTTTTAAATTGTTTTATTTTTTAATTGTCTAGAGGCACTTTCTATAGTCTAGGTAGATTTTTTTACTTCGTTCAGAAGCATTTTCTACAAATTAGGTGAATGTGTCACTGTGATGTTTATGTATCAATATCAAACAAAAGAAAAAAAGAAAAAAAATAGTATAATAAAAAATAAAGTACATCAAAAAATAAACAATTATCTCTTATATATTAGTATAGATCCATCTTAACCCCATATTTATTAAGACTTGAAATGATCAAATCTCTCTATATGCAAGCATTTCCTCAAATTTTTGCACTTTGAAACTTATTTTTTGATCTAGGGATTTGATCCCTATCAAAGCTTGATAAGTCACGTGTTAAGATGGATATAAGTTGGTATTATATATATCAGACACTTTAAAAGCATAATCCAACATTGGCACACTTGCACCAAATTCCACACCCATGCACTTTGGCTACCTTACCTCGCAACAAAGTTTGAATGTGAAATGAATACACATACAAGAAATTTGAACTAGGCATGGCCGTATAGATACAAATGTGAAGGATGAATGATTTTGTAACATATTTAAGTTTAACTTTAAATTGAACTAAAAGATATATTAGCAACCATCAAGGTTGTAAATGGAATGCATGGGACCTCATACGTTTGCATTCATCTCTACATGTTAAAGTAAGTATTTAAAAAATTAGAGGTGGTAGGCATGAGGGGTTGGGGCGGGGGTGGGGGGTCATCTATGACCCTAAAGAAAATATGGAATTAAGTTTTTCTTAGGGTGTAGGTGAATCCACTAATAATCAAGCAAACGCGTTAGCCCTGTTCAAAGGACTAACCATTCTAAAAATAAAATGAATCAAAAGATTGGAGACTCAACAACCATAATTTGGTAAATGTAAATTCAAGCTTCCTCTCAAACATCAATTCTCTCCAAATTAATCAAAAGAGCACAAGGGGTTGTGTAAATATTTAAATCTATTGAATTTTTTAGGTGTTAAGGTTCTTAAATCACTGCAAACTTAATGGAAAATAAACAAGTTTTGCTAAAGAAGGGACTGTTATGCATAATTGGGGGGTCTCCTATGGTCTCTTATCTTTCATGAATATATATTCACCAATTACTATACATATCACGTCAATGAGATAATATAATAAGTGGCATTTTGGTTTAAAGGTGATAGGACGGGAAATATCTTCCATCTGCTCCTTTGCACCCCACCATTACTCTTTCAAGTGAGGCAATAATTTTTTAATTCAGGGTAATGTGATTATGCTCTATGTCAATTGTGGTATATTAATGTAGAGGGAAGTTGGCTTCAATTCGTGTATTTGGAGTTTTATTCATGCTTGTTCCATAACCTTCTTTTGGCCTGAACCGTCTCCCTCGTGGAAAAGGGTTCTGTAGTCTAGGGTCTTCTTACCATTACTAGAGGACATGGGTTCAATGGAAGGTTTCTAGTCCTATTCTCAATGGTCACTTATAGCTTGCGAATATTTTGGTCAATTCGGTTATTTTGAAGTCAAGAATCATACTTGGAACACAATGGAAGGTCACAAGCATGCTAGCCAATGCATTCCCTATGAGTTGGTTGATTTGTGTAGGTTCCAAAGGAGGTGTGCTAGGTAAATCAAGGAGAATTAGGTAGCTTCCTCCCATATCAACAACACATTTCTCCCTCATCCTAAAGCCCATATGGTAAAAAACATCGAATTATCAACAAATGTGGGTCATAAAAGCCGATAGTTGGAGAAGTTGGAAGTTGATTGTAAAATGTTATATCAATTGGTTTTAGGACTTGCTAGGAGTTCTCATTCCCTTGCATTTTTTCCAAATATTTTTATTGGATCAATCAAAGTAATAGCCACGGAGAAGGAGACAATTCAACAATTTCATGAAGACATGGCATAGGAGAATGCAACATTGGAATCGACTCTACATGCAGATGTTAAGCAAGAAGCCCTTAGTGGGCATGTTTTGCTTTAAGCCTAGGTCTTTAAATGCTTTGCAAGACTGTTTTAGTATTAGGCCAATTTATTAGGATTTATACAAGCATGATTTTAATTTTTGTTTTAAGCACTGTAAAAACGCTTAAATTAGTCAGAAGTGATTTTGAGATTCTGGGTCTATTTCAAATCGTGCTATCATATTCCTCCTCTTATTTTGTATAAATTTAATGTATGGCATGACCATAACTTCCTTTTAATACAAATGATAACAATTCTAGTTTAAAAATATATATTTCAAAAATTAATGCACGGTAGGAATTATGCTTGTAGAAAAAAAATATATATATTCAAGAGTTAGTTGGAGAATCAATGTAAATGAATCAAGAACTACAATGAAATTGTCATTTCCCATTTCATCTAAAAAAAATAGTGCTCCAATCTAATATAGGAGAAAATTACCAAGCCCCCACTAGATGCATATCATTGTCTCCAATAAGTCGGGGAAATTATTCGTTGTTCTGATAAGTCCCTATGCAACCTGAATAATTTTCTCCTCCAATATAATTTCATTACTTCTGAGATTTTTCCTTGCATGAAGATAACTAAAGAGTATAAATTTTGTTGAAACATTCTTGGTTTTACACAATATTGTTTCCATATATGTTTAAATATTATAATACACTAATTTTTTTAATCATATCTTCACTTCTTATAATAATACATTGATAACCATTGATTGCTAGTGTTTTAAAAACCAAAAATCTAAACAATACATTAATAACCATTGATTGCTAATGTTCTAAAAACCAAAAATCTAAAAAATAGAAAAAAGACCCATTTTAATCATTTTAATGATTGTATCCAAAGAAGATCCCAAATTTGTAAGATACCTTTCTAGTTCGTAGAATACTAGGTTCCACCCCAACCATATTTGATATCACAAATGCCCACATCCACTTATACTTAAAATTTTTGTTATCTCCTACATTGTTTTTTTGTTTGACACATGAGCTAATTCTAGTAGCTTGAAGGTGGGAGACATATGCATCCAACAAAATGCACTTTTTTTTAAGTGGCTTTGGTAATTCCTTAGAAATTGCAAAAGTAAGAGGCAAACTTCTTTCTATTATTTTTTGAAATAACCACATAAAAGTGATACGACATGTAGTGGTTATATGCATGCCAATATATGATGCATCACATCAATATGGGAGCCATACGAAAAGTTTCAATGCCACGTGAAATTTCATGTTCACACATCTTTACTATACATTTTAAATTTCATATCTGCAAATATTTGTAATTCTTACCTAAAAACAATCTCTTGTCCTCGTGGATAATAACTGTGGATTCCATCATAACCCTAACAATGTGTAAGAAATATCTCAAGTTTTTGTTACAATGGTTTCATCATGTTTGATCTAAATATGAACCTAATTTTGGTGGACATCGTTGGTCCAACCACAAACTAGTTTCATGGGTGTTTCTCCTAGTTTGATATCCATCACTTTCCTTTTGCATGTTGTGTCAATGTTGTCTCAGTTGTGCTTAAATTTTGTTAATATTTTGCAATGATTTTGTATCCAAAAACTCAATTGACATGCTTCCGCATTGTTTTCAAACCAAAATAAGAATTTCAATCAAAATCAAAATTTCCCTTTGCATCTAATAGCCCAAATTTTCCCCCGGATGGGGTGCTTTTGCGATACACATGGCACGACGAGGAGGAGAGGCACGACCAACGAGGCACGAAGCCATGTGATGGGCTCGTGCCATCGCCCGCCACCCCAAACCAACATTAAATGGCCATTACCATGGCACAGGCAACAATTAATCTGCTCCTTCCTCCCCTCAAGCTTCATATCATGGCCGTGATCTGTATGCTTGTCATCTGTCTTTGCGCATGTTTCATTTGGCTCTCCCCTTTGTAGCCTTTGTCGAAACTCACTGGGATTGGCATGCACACCACCGCCCTAGTTCGGTTTCAGGCTTCCGTCCATTCCCTAGTGCACCTAGCGCCCTTTTCCGACCACTCGACGAGAATTATGCCACGCCCTCGAGGGCACCCGCGCAGAGGCTCCCCATGGAAACCTCGTCGGCCCTCTGTTTCACCCCCTGCATCGCCTTCCTCCTACTCCTCTCCTTCTATTCACCCCGAGCCAATTCCTCCTTCGCCACTCGCTATCGCTGTCTCGAATTTTGATAGCCTCGCTATCGTCCCTAAGCTATCATCTTCTTCCTCTCGCCTTCCTCCTAATCCTCCAGTGTTCGGGCCTCCTCCTCCACCACATCCAAACTCTGCTAGGAAAACTGGGGGAGAACCTCCTCCGTGCGAGAATCAACCACCGAACTCTTTCCTTGACACTCAGCTACGAGACAGCCTAACAATTCTTTTCAGCCTGGTCTTTGAACTCCGCTAGGGGGTGGAGGATCTTCAATTTCTTCTGTTGGTCGTGGACGAGAAGGTAGCAATCCTTCTCCAGCTCCTTACCTCTCTTCAAGAGGCTCTCCCCACGGACCTCGCAGGTGCGGCTTTGGCGGAGGAACCCGGTGGTGCAACCAACGAGGGGAACGCCCAGGCGCAGCGTTTGGCTGGGAAAGAGCATAACCAAGACATGCATGAGGATATGGCAAAGGAGATGGTCATAGCACATTGTGCATTGCAGGATACCTTGCCAGTTGTCGACAGGACCAGGGGAAGCGTGGACGTGGGGAAGTAATGGGACGATGGAGTGACATATGTCGAGGAGGAGTCGTGGTCCGAGGCTGTCCACGTCACCTGGCTAGGTCATCTGCCAAGTGTATGAGGTCATGAGTGCACTTCTAGTTTCTCTAGTCTTTCTACTTTTTAGTTGTTTTCCAGTTAGTCTCAAACAGTATATTTAGATTATTATACCACTTTTGTTTGACTTCTATGCTGGCTAGACTGGTTTCCCCTCTGTTGGGGCAGTCCAATAACTACAGCACGAATATTCTCTATACTCTGTATCTCCTTTTGGTCTAGGAAGTCCCTTTATATATAATACAACTAACTTACAAAAAATAATAATAATAATAAAGGGTTTTTATTAAATAATAACTAAATAGGTGGGACCCCTTGTGACTCCCTTCTTTATTCTTTACAAAAATAAACACAATTAGATAACCATTTAAACACATGCCATGCCTCCTTGTAGCTCCCATAAATATTTCCAAAATTTGAATATTAAATATTAGAAATAATTCAAATCATATCCAAAACATGTAATAACCACATTATCCAAACAAACAAAAAATGTTGTTGCCCAAAACCTTTTGCAGATCATTATTTCAACAACTCAATCATAACACATAAATTAAAATCCATATTTGCCACTTTGAGAGGAAATCCTTCTTCTGTCATTATTTTACCCTTTGGACTTTCCATACTTAGCCTTAGGTTGATTCGAACCTTGAGGCTTAATCTAACTAATAACATGGGAGAAATCATCCTTCAGATGCATACGGGAGGAAACTGATTTTGATGAGTCATTTGAAGGAGATGAAGGGGAGGCAACATCTTTACCTTTTCCTTGTACATGAAGAACATTAGTTTTAAGTCATTTTCTAGCATGAGAGGACTGAACATGTGAATGTACAGAGGCAATTTGAGCATTAGTATTTATAAGTGGGGGAGGAGGAGGCAATGACAAGTTGGACCAGCCACGATGGTGGGAGAATATCGGATTGACAATCTCCTTCCATCCATAATTTTCAAGAACTTATGGTTGCTTAGATACATGAGGAGGCATAAGAATACTAGGGATATTTTGAGGCTAGAAAGGAGGCCTTTCTGGTCTAGGCTGAACTATCCCTTGCCCAATCCAATTAAAGAACTCAGCTTGAAACAGTTGGTTAAGCTGCTAGGGATCAAATCAAAATGAATTGAAAATATAAGCCTTCTAGAACCTCTGTTCTAGTTACCTCTTCTCATATTGTTTCTACCATGACTGCCTCTATTAAAGAAACGCATCCTGTATGCAACAACTCATTAGCAACTAGCCCTTAGCAAGCCATACATGACATTCTATTTATATGAAACAAAATTTGGCTCATAAATTGACATAAGACCCATGCAATTCAATCCATAATAAATTATTTAATAATTTCCGAGTGAGTAGGGGGTGAAATAGAGTTCATGGGATATCTGGAGGGATTGTAATGAGAAAAAAAAGCTAACATAATAGGGAATAAAAACACGAGTACTGTTCAACAATTCATTAAATATATAACTGTGCAATCAATACCAAATATATATCAGTTGTCACCTATTTATGTGTCATATCTTTTTCCACTTCCATATAGAATGTTTAATTTATTTTATAGAACAGGGCATGTAAAAAATGAAACTGGGGATCGTGATGAGGGTATAATGAGTGAAAAAGTGATAATATGAGAGGGAATAATACAGATATTGTTCATAACAAAAAAATTAAATCAAACAAGAACCATAACTATGTTCATACCACAATCCAATAAGCATCTACTTTAAAACCAAAATCATTTAATTGTCCCTTATTTACATACATAATGCTTGCTGACTTCAAATAAAAGACAATTCATATGCCCACAATACTTCAATTATAGCAGCCTTCGTATCTATACAATATCTATGCAACATCATAATAACACCATTGCCAATTCCATAATTACAACCCTTCGAGCCACAGTTTGTTATATTCCAATGCTAAACCCTTTTCCTTTTAAAAAAAAATCAAAATATACACGGTGATTCCAGTTATCCACATCCAACTATTTATTTCTTAAACTCAAATAAGAGCAGGCCCAATATTAACCTCCAACTGTCAACTTTTCAACATTGATTACCATAATATATTTGTATTAAAACTCATAATCGGACCCTAATTCAATCACACAAAGGTGTTAATTCATATAATCAATACAAGTCTTGATTCGACAATAGCATTTAACCAAAAAAACATGTAACTCTGAGCCTGAGATTCGTGTACATTTAACATGTACAGGTTTCCTTCAAAAGAAAATGCCCAACAAAAGACAGAGTCAAATAGTGCCTAAGGAGAACAGAACCAAGACATGCTCAATGGACCAATCACACACAGGTTCCTTTTAAACCTTGTTGGGACCAAGATCGTGTTAGGGCTTAACACATAAATGGAGGTAAGAGTAAATAGCTTGACCACAAGACATAATATTTGATACACAGAAATTTCGTACTCTTTTAAAAACTTCATTATAGAGAGGTACAAGAGATGGCTCAATCAAGGAAAAGTCTTTGAAAACACAGAGAGCATGTGTCCTTTTTTAAAGCAAGTTGTTACAGATAAGTAACAATAGATAATCAAGGAATAATATTTGAAGAAACAAAGAGCTTATGCCCTTTCCAAATTCACCACTGACACATAACTTTTAACTCAAAATCTTGACAAAAAAAAAAAAAAAAAGCCCAAATTTTCATTTGGGTTCTTATCCTTTTTGGAACTATATGGAAGACATGGATGTTGATGACTTCTATTATGGGCAATAATTCCTTCACTCAAACAATGTTTCCCCTAAAGACTTTCCATGCTATGAGAAAATTCATCAATCATAACCTCAAATGGTTTTCAACTTACAACTACTTTGATGCAATAAAATTAGAATGTGTGAACACCAAGCTTTATGGCTCCATGCAACTTCATCTAATCAACTCTCAATCCAATTATGCACCAAGAGTTAATCTCAAAGAGCTAAGAACTCAAGCTCTTTCTCATTTATCCTTGCCAATAATGACAAGTTGTTGACAAATTGGAAGGCAACATAGTGTAACACAATAGTAGTTTCAAACAATTTGTACACACTTGTTGAAGAGAGGAAAGGATTAAAGATTTACAGTTCCATGCAACTTCATTTAAGCAACTGTCAATTATGCACCAAGGGTAGGTCTATCATGGGCTAGAACTTGATCTTTTTTCACATTGATCATTGCCAACAATGACAAGGTTGTTGACACACAAGAAGACAACATAGTGTAACATAATGCCATATTCAAACATTTTTGTACACACCTATTATAGAGAGAAAATGAATTGTTCAATGTATCGATATGATGGGAAAGGATTATATCTTGGATTCATACATCTCAAGCATGTTGCAAAGCATGCTCAACCATGGGAATTGGTGCCCTTTAAACTCCCAAGCGCATTTGGTATGTTAGTTGCAGATCTTGTTAGGAATGCAAAAACTATGGTAGACCTTGAGGCCTTTTCCAAAGGGAATAATTCTATCAAAACACTGGAAGATCCTAGCAAAGAGATGAATTGTTTTATGGGTCTATATAAATAGATGAATCTAGCATGATTTCAACCATGGTTGATCATTTAGGTTAAGGGGTCTATAATTTGGAACTTCTCAAGGTCCATACAAACACAGAGCTAAGGAAATTGTTGATAAAGACCACCAATTCTATTATTGTTGTTGAGGAAATTCATTTTTCATTTTATCTCTTAGATAATGCAAAAAATTCTATGAAAGTGAAAGTTAGAGTAGAATCCCTAAGGAAAAAATTTGATTATAACAACAATTCTATTACCTTCTCTAGCTTGCTTAAGAATCCCACTCAAGCATGAGATAAGTTCCTTCAAGCATTCAAGGCTACAAAGAAGATGCCTCATGGAACTTGGGTTATGGATGAGTCACAAGAAAAGGAATGTGGGGGTTTTCTCATAAGCATTGCTATGTAAAGTAACAAATGATAGATGCTAGTGTTGCTAGAAACAACAAGAAATGAAAAAATGATAGACAAATAGGTAGAGAATTAAGAAAAAATGACATATCAATTTGGAGGGTAGAGGAGTGATAAGTTGATCAATGCATAACACTAAATGGGCAGAATCACAATTTTCATTGTTGTAATGACATTTTTGGGTTATATTATGTTTATTAAATCCATTTTGTGCAAGTTCATATCTACCAAACTTAATCAATAAAGTACACATTAGAAATTTTTGTTGAGCTCAATAGAGTTTGTTACCCCAAATAAAATAATTAGTTGACTTCTATGTGAAACAAAGCGAAATGTAATGTACCCACCTACTAAAATGAAAATTAAAACGCTCCATACATATAAAATAAACCAAGGGGCAGGAATCCCATAAAATTACAACAAACAACATGTTGATTTACTCATGCAACTAACAATATAATAAAAACCATGAATGCATTCATACCCAACAAACACAACAACATTCGAATTAACATTTACACAATGGAATAATCATCATAAAAACAACAGAAACTTGTGTATTTATAAATTTAACCAATTGGCTATGTCCGAAGGAGGTTCCTCCCAGCCATAGGCACCATTGTTCCAAATCTGAACAACATACCACCATGAGCTAAGGCTATGAGTCCACAAGGAGATCCAACCCACTTGCTTGTCCACTCTCCACATTCAACATCCCAAAACCTAGGTTCTACTCCAAAAACAGTTCCAATCCACGAGCTCTCTTCCCCACAACCCGCACAACCCAAGGAATGTACCCCCTTCACTACTCTCAGTCCATTGGGTTGCACCATTTGTTTACCAATGCTTCCAGTTCACTGGGTTGGCCAAGAATCTCTTAGCTGAGGACTCCAGGAACTCTCAACTACTCTAGGACTGTTCACAACAACCTTCACAAGGCTCTTGAGCCATTTCCTCAATAGGTAAACACACTATAGGATTACAACCCATTTCTACAGGCACTTATACAGGCACACAAGCCACATTTCCAACATAAAACACAACCAAAAAATGGTTTCCTTCAAGCATATCATGGATAGTGCTCTTCCCAACACTCATCTCCCCCCTTGCTACCCAAAATCTTCTAGTAAAAATTGTCCTCATTTTCCATATGAATTTCCTTCTTCTCCCATGCTTGCTTGAATCTCACTCTTCCCAAAGATGATTGTACTTCAACCCCATGTTATCATAATTGTGTGGGATAAATTACTCACCCAACCTATTACATGAATTCAATGATTGGCTTTGGGGACACTCAACAACAAAATAGAAGGTTTATACACAATGATAATAAAATTCAAGAATGTGGGTTTGGATTAATACCCATGACTAAAACCCTCGTTAGCCCTATCTCTTGTGGAATCATAACCCCACATCAATATCGTCCCTCTCGTATCGCAACCAACGATTATAATTTTTATTAATTATTTCAATGTACCATTTACATAGTTTGGCCCTCAACCATATTTATCAATACAGGCTCTTTGCCTCAAACATATCAGCTCACCAACCTAAATCAAATTTATACAATTACATCATAATTTGTAGGAATTAAAACTGGGGATGTTAAATGAAACCATGCAACATCTTTACCTTGAATTGGACCGGCCTTGTTCAAGATTTATATGGATAGTTGGGAGATTTACAATCAAATATTTTGTGTTTTGTTCCCATTGTGTATCTATTGCAACAATTCTATGGTAAGCACTTTCACATTTATTATCCAAACATTTTATGAACTTCGAGGTATGTATATAATTTTTGTTTTAATTTGATGTAATTTAATATCATTATCACCTGGCACTGCAAGCCAATTTAGTTAAACAATTGTATTGTATATATTATCAACATTCTCTAAAACATTAAATTCTAACAAAAAACATGCATTGTTTCAGCTACTAACTCCCTCTAGTAGCATAAAATGCCTTTGATAAACTCTAAAAATTCAAAAAATTTGCATAATCATCAAAGGAACAATTCCTATAGTGGGGGTTGATGAACATATAGATAACCATAAGAAACATGCCACCCTCGCTTGATGTACATCTTCCAAGAGGATTGGGAATAATAATATTTCTTCTTCTCCTACGAAAATGAAGTTTTCATGCAAGACATCCTACATAGCCACAACAAAACATCAATTATGGCTAGTTTTCAAATTCAATTTTCCCATCATGGACTTCAAATACAATTAAATATATTAAAGGAAGAGAATATGTTGGAACCTCATTTTTAATGTATAACTCACTTGTCCAAATTGGTACAATGCTATTGGATGTCTCATTCTAGAAACACGACTCTTTCTCACTAAGTTTTATATAGGTCTACAAAATCTTTCATATTCCTTTCATTGTTGGGTACATTGTGTATAGCATAAGGGTGTATGGGACTTTCAACTATTATGCAGTTGTAAATGTGTCCAATTTTAAAATGTTGCTAAGTGTCTTATGAATAATGTTTTCCAAGCATTGCCTAGAGGATGCCACATTTCCTAAATATTTAATCCTTGTGCTACCAGGTTGGATGGAGCATTGTCTAGAAGAGGGAAAATTAATCCTTGTGATCCATTTTAATTTATAGACGTTTAAAAAGGAACATAAGTAATTGGAAAGCTTGATAGAAATGGAAGAAATCTACTAAATCGTAGCTTCAGAAATCAATTGTTCAAATGTTTAATTTCTCTTTTTGATTTTGAGATTATGAAGCTCAGGGCTCAAAGGTAACTTTGTGCTTACACAAGGAGAATATATTATATAAGAGCTAACATTAGTGGTGAATTAGATAGTTAAGGAAATCCTAGAGAATGGAAGAGGAACTCGTTGACTACTCATATGATCCTATAGAGGGATTAGACATCTTCAAGTACACGATCCCCTCTCATGTCAACTCCACTCTAGGTTGTTGGACCAATATAATAAAAATTTTCAAAGGGATGAAAATGTAAAAATAGTCATAGTTGCAAAGGAGGGCCCAATCCTAGTGTTAGAGCCATATTTAGACATTGTCATAACTCTTAAAGTCAAGGGTTTTATGGTCATTACTCCAGGAAATTTTACAAAGGATCATTCAAATGGTGCAAGACTCAATGGATGTAGCATTGAAAGAGGATTTATCAATGAAATTTCTCATGTATCATATTTAACTTCACTTCCAGTCAACTTATCTTGTTTACAGGTTTTGGGATCCAGTGGCTTGGCAAATTTTGAGCCAAACTACTCATTGCAAGTGCCTTCCTTGGTGTAACTCTTTGATTCGGTTAAGAGGGGGGATGGGTTGATTGGAAGCCTTTTGGATGTTGATTGTTTGAATGGTGTAATTTAGTGTTCCTCTTGTTTGAAGGGGAATATTGAGGAAAATCGTTGCAAGAGAAGCATAAAGGTGATAAAAAGAAAAGATTCTAAGATAAAGAATGGTAGTTGGTGAGGATATTTGAGTTGAGTAGGCATTGGAATATGTTGGTAAGGTTTTAATTTGTTGGTCATAATATTCATAAGAATATTTGAACTAATGGATACAAAAGGTTTGGGCCCCAATGATTGAATACATGCCTTCTTTTCTTATCCTATTGAAGGGATGGATATGTTTCACTTTCTAATCTAAAAAGGATGCAACATCTATACTCCAGGGTTCTTGGTTTTTGGGCACTTCCTTCCTCTCTCTAAAACCTTGGCATCCATATTTTGACCCCAAGACTGAAGGTCTTTCAAAAATCCTGATGTGGGTTAAGTTGCCTGGCTCAACGATGGAATTATGGTTTGAAAATATAATTGGGGAAATTGGGAATCTGCTTGGTCGAATGACTCTAGTTGATACACCTTTCAAGACTAGCATTTATTGAACAATGGTTGGAGTCTTGGTTGATTTGGATATTAGTGAGAGTTTGGAGGAAAATATTGATATTTTATGGGTAATCCGTCATATTCTCAAGAGCTAGACTATTGTAACATCCACTTTAAATGCATAAGATGCCACTACTATAGTCATATTGTGTGAGATTTCTCCTCTCCTATGGTAAGGAAGGTATGGAAAAGGAAAAAAATTCAAGAATTGAAAGGTAAGAGAAAACAATTTTGTTGTAGTTAAAATTAATGGATTTAGGGTCGAGGTTCGATCGTGAAGCCCTAATTCTCAAAATTGTGGAGTCAAAAGAGGCTAAGAAGTTTCTAATAGAGGAAGTCCATGGCCTTTATGTCAATAGTGTGAAGCCTATCCTCCATGAAGTTGAAGCTCCAAATTCGGTGGATGTTGATAATTTTCAATTAGACCAAGAGGTCAATGGGAAAGGTATGCCAAATCTTCCTTCAAGAGACCCCCCCATTAATTATCAATTAGAAGAAAATATGATGTCTAAATATGCTTGGAAATCCCTTGGTGAAATCTCCAGTACCTAAAAGGGGAAGAGAGGATTAGATAAGGGGAAACAAACTTGAACCCCAATTGATTGCCAAAACCCTATCTTGGAAGGCCAAAAAGTATCCCTTAGAAGTTAGGATGGTGGTAGGAACTCCTTGGTGAACTCTAAAAGCATCTGAATAGGTTTAGGGTTTGAGTCAGTTAATAAGGACTATGAAAAGGGAGGAAAGTTCTTTCTTTAACCCAAAAAAGGGGGATCCAATGGGGGAAGTAATGGGTTGAGAGGTCTATGTCTTAACCCCATTAAGGAATCAATTTATGGCTTGGTGGGAAGAAAGTCATATTTACAATAGACACAAGAAAAGGCTATTAGAGAAATCCAACAAGGCAAACAAAAGACAATTGTAGGGGTCTTTAGAGTGGGACAACCATTGAATTTGGTAAATGATGAAGTTTCTCTATGTAAATATCCATGGACTAGACTCTATTGCTAAGGGACAAGACTTGTCCAAAATAGTAGAGCTAGACAATCTTGATTTTATGCTTCTTCAAGAGATTATGGGTTCTGGAGAAAAGTTAATTGATAGTTTGAAAAGTTGTTTCAAGGGTTGGGATTTATGTGATGTTGATGCAATAGGGAATTATGGGTGATTGATCATTGGTTGGAGAACTTGTTTGGGATTAATAAATAATTTCTTTGTTGTTTCAAGTCTATGACTAGAATTACTTTACAAAGGTCTAGGACGTGCAATCACAGTGATGCATGTGTATGGATCATATGTCGATAGGTAAGGGTTTTGGAATGTTTTCCCCTCTTTGAATGTGCTTAAGGAGGATAGATTTATTATAATAAGTGATTTAAATTTCATAATTATTAGAGTTGAAGTCTAAGGGGCTCTGCAAGGATAGATAGACTTGTAGATTAATTCTAGCACAAGATATACATAGTAGTCCTGGTGAATGTAAAACCAATCACACTCAAACCTACCTAGAGAAATAATAAATTAAAGGAAGCAATGATTGCATAATGAATGGGAGGCAATGCTTTCATAACGAATAAAACTTAAAATATTAAATAATATCTCTTAATTATATTACTCAAAAACTTATTTATTTAAATATAATAATAATAATATTATTATTATTCATATTAAATTCTAAGGAAATAATAATAATAATATTAAATTAAATGAAAAATTCATGAGTGATTATTCCATTATTAACTTTTTGAGTAGTATGTATGGGACATCATAAACTCCAATTATTAATTATTGTGTAAAGTCAAGTCCCCTTCAATATGAAGATTGCCAAACTTTACCAACTTAAATATATAATTAAATTAGAATATGAACCTAAATATCATTAGGGTAATACGTTATTTTAACAACAATTCAAGAAAATTATTTCATTATTAATATTTTAACTCAACTACGTGGTAAAAAAATATTTTAAATTAACCATGAACACAACTTTGTACTAAACAAATTTATAAAGTATTTTATATAGTGTCTTTCAATAAGATATTTACTTTGTTCAAATTAATTTGTAAGAGAGCTATGAACCTTAACTCGCATTAGTGATACGAATACCAACTTTAATACGAAGATAGAGTTTTGATCTTATCCAAAAATAAATACTTTATTTATTAAGCATAAACATTTTTGTATCTAAACTTCACATATTCAAATACTATTTTTTAATGTTCTTTATCACTACATTAAAGTTTTTGGTAGATATATTATTTACTTTTTTTTTTTAAACATGAAATACTCTTTGATACTTATTATACCTGCCGATAGGCATGGTATATAGTGATGAGTTGGTCATTG
>CBVK0103354236.1:0-16377 GCA_900067695.1 Picea abies | reverse complement strand
TCTTCCGATCTCACAGATCCATCTTAATTTTAAATTTATTAAGCACCACGAAAAAAAAATTTAAATGGAAATCTCTATATATTTAAAAGATATTAATATAAAAAAATTTATAATGTTATGTGTGTAAAACTATTACTTAGTTTACATTATGTATATTATTATCATATTTTTAATTTTGTATAACATTTTAGGTTACACTAACGTATAATGTATATGGACTTTAAAATTACAATAAATTTTATAATCTCATTACACTCTCTTCAATATTAAATAAAAAAATACAAATATTTATCCAACCATTATTAAATCTATAAATACTCTATCAATCGATTGTGTTTATCATTAAATTAGATTCTCTTCAATATTAAATAAAAAAAATACAAATATTTATCCAACCATTATTAAATCTATAAACACTCTTTCAATCGATTGTGTTTATCATTAAATTAGCATTTCTGTTTTTTCTTTTAAGTGCTTAAAATATTTAAAATTGTATAATTGCTCCATCAATACGGTCTCTCTCCTTCAAATACCTTTTGTCTTTCATCTTTTAATTTTGTATGTTCAACCTCCTAGGGGTGAGGCGGAATTCTACATATAATAACCATCGATCTCCCGAGTACCTTTGGATAACCATTGATATCTTGATATGTCCGAGTTGTAGTGTCTTTTTGCATTTTATCTTCAATTAATAAATAAAAACAGAAATACCGATAAAATACTGAAAAAATAATAAAATTAAGGAAATAAATAGAGTATAAATATTTTTTTAATTTTTTTTTATGGTAAAGGCAGAGTATTCTTCATTAGCAATGAAATCTACAATGCAAAGAAGATGCAATTAACAACCAATTTACAATAGAATGCAATCCCAACTCTCAACATCGCAGGAATGAATAACGCTGCTGTTATCAAGATACTTGTGTTCATGCAATCCCCCTGTAACTGCTGCAACTTTTAATCATCTGGTGAAACTTATATTTGGAAGCTGATCAATTCCCATCATACAACTGGAACTTTGTCCAGTTGGGCTGCAGAGAACTCAAAGAACGTATGCTCGTGGAGTGGTATTTCGTGCAGACAACACACTAGAAGAGTGGTTGCCACAATCTTTCTCAATTATAGGGTTGGAAGGTACCCTTTCACCATCTATTGGTAACCTCTCATTATTGCACACTTTGAATCTTTCATATAGTATTTGACAGAAAGAATTTCATCCGAGTTTGGACAGCTTAAAGTACTACTGGGATATTACTTGACCTCACCTTTATTTAGCAATGGGGTTTTATTCCAAAAACGGTTTGTCTAATTGCACACACCTTAAATGGATCCAAATTCCCTATAACAACTTGTTAAGAGGGACCATACAGACATAATTTGGTTGTGGAGAGGTACCACTACACTGCAGGCCTCTAGCTGGTCTGATCTTTATGCATTTTTTCTTTGAAACAAAATTGCACTCCAAGATCTGAACCTGTGTACCTGTTTGGATTTGTCTGCACAGGTTGTTAGATAAAATGTTCAGATACTTTGATAACTACTCCAGAGTAATCGTTGAGTAAGAGGAAAATTGTTTTTCCCTCCCCACTGGTTTCTATACAAATTCAACAATGGGCAAGCTCTTAAGGCTTGCCATGCTACTTTTAAACAAGTATACTCTGTTCTTTCCACTAGATGTTCCAAATATTCATGATTGCAAAATCTCTGAACTTGTCATGGTGAATTCATTGTTGGATTAAACCAACACTATAACAAACAAGCTTCAAAGATCCCTCCAGAACAACAACTGCACGATCATTATAATAGCAAGCAGCTTAATAAGATCTGTGATCAATTGTGGAATACAGTAACCATGTATTCAATTGAGGAAAACCAAACCCAACACAACTTAAAAATCTAAGGTCATTGAAAAAGTGAAGGTACCAGGAAATTCTATACTGGCCATAGTGGCCAAGAAGTGATTACAATGACGAAGACTACTATAGAAGCTGGAAAGGCTGTGTCCAGATTTCCATTGAGCTGCACAATGGATACAGTTGGCCGAGGAACAATGAGCAGAGAAAACTGTCATACATGCAGGAAAGGCTGTCTCCAGATTGCAATGGAGTATCAACTGAAGCTTCGATACAAACAGCCAAAGATCTCAAAATATTGGCAAAGAAGTGATTAAAGTGAGCACAGAGAACTGCCATAGAAGCTTCCGCTAAGATCCGGGACAACTTGACTCTTTGTAAGTGCATCTATCTAAAGTTGACGGTATCATGCCTCACAACAAGTTGCTCGCTCATAAACTGCAAGTTGCATAGATATTGAGAATCACTATTAACCATTCAGCCTGTTTCCAGGAATGACTCCCTCCTTACTGCTTTTTGCTAGACCTAATAGCTTTTTTTGCTAGACCTAATAGCTGAAGTGAAAATAAAGTAGTAAAGCACTACTATTTTCAGCAATATTCCCAGAAATATTGTTATGGCTTTGGGAATTGTACCTGTGATATTGTAAGTATCAAGATAAAGATGGCATCGGCTGAAAATCTTGGTTCAAGACTGCTCAAATCGTTAATGGCTTCAGCTTTAAGGTAAGCCCATCATGGCTTCATATATCTTGCCAGAAATATTGTTATGGCTTTGGGAATTGTACCTGTGATATTGTAAGTATCAAGATAAAGATGGCATCGGCTGAAAATCTTGGTTCAAGACTGCTCAAATCGTTAATTGCTTCAGCTTTAAGGTAAGCCCATCATGGCTTCATATATCTTGCCAGTGAGGCTACTTCTACACAGGTTTAGGAAGGCCAACTGACTCAAATTGGCAAGGGCTTTACCCGTGCTGTCCTTGAAGCTATGTGCCCGTATAACATCAGATCTGTTATTTACACAGCGGTATCTATGTAAACGTGGTTTCCATTTGAAAGAATCCACAAACACTATCCCAAAATTACAGATCTAGGGTTAAAGATGAGTTCGATCTAACTGGATCCAACTCAAAAAGATGACAGAGAATCGAGATGGGTTCAGCAAACTCAAACAAGTTGTAATACCTCCACTAACCATTCAAAATATGGACCCTCTCAAACTTTTATATATGAAAGATTCATCCATTGAAGGTGAGCAGAATTACACAGTGCTTTTGAAATAAAACCCCACAGCGAACTAAAACTGAGGTTATGTATTCCCAGGAGCGCTTTAAGCTACACAAACTCTGATGGAATTCTTTCATTGTCAAAAAAAAATTATAAGAAAGATTCAAACTGCACAATACCTAGAGGTTTTCAAGAGATGGGGAAAGGGTACCTTCCAATCCTAAACGGGGAAAGGGTATGGCAACCAGTTCTGGTGTGTTGTGTACACCAAACGCCGTTCCACAGACATACGTTCTGTGAGTTCTCAGCAGTAAATATGGACTTGGATCCAGTTAAATTCCTGAAGGACAAAAGAGCCCCCAAGTCTCTGATTTTCTTTAGCCCACCCGCGTCCATGGCTGATGTAAATTCACGAACTTCCTCCAGCGTGCATTCATTCAAACGAAATCCAGACAGGAAAACTTCCATCCAAAGGATCATACAGATGACCATATAAACGATCTTCTTAATGATCTGAATATGGCTTCTCAGAGAGACTAATAATTGCAGCAGTTACAGTGGTCGCAGCCATGGCGGAGGCCATGACCACAAACCACGCAAGGAGCATCAGAAATACTTCCTTGAGCCATGCTTTCTATATGTCTGTGTCTCTATAAATAGATACAGATCTCATAATGCCTTTGTCATCGGTGGAAAAATGAATGGTCCACATTGAGTTGGATCACCTAATCTTTCTCTACCCACACGTCAAATTGGGTAGGACAGCCCACCGATTCACTGAAGGGCCGGTGGCTTTAATTGGCCATATATGTTGTGGCCCACTTGGAACTGACTCCACTGGTGCAAAAAATAGGTAGCTGGGTTGGAATTTGAGTGGCAGATACGCTACGAATTTTTGGGTTGGAGTTTGAATAGCATATATCACTACATTTTTATGTTTTTTATATTACAATGGTGGAATTCCACCTTGAAAGTCGGTTGGTTTAAAAAAATATTCCCATTTTAAGTCGGTTTGTCATAAAAAAAACAATTGATATTGCGAATAATAATCCCAATATCAGTTGGGCTCAAACGGATAAACTCTACTTCTGACTAGATAGTCTTTTTTGTCAGTTCAATTATTCTTGGCTCGTACGAAGCATCTACTTTTATCAAAATACTTTGGACAATTTATTTTAGAGTTCAATTATTTTTATAACTATCTCTACCCATTAACAATAATGATGTCATTCTCTTTATAAAACTCTATTTATCATATTATCTCTAACATAATCACTTATTTCAAACTGAGGTTATGTTTATTTACAAAATATTTTTTAAAATCAATTTTGATAAACTAAAATATATAGAAGGAATAGGAAAAACTATTGATTATTGAAATTATTAATAAAAAAAATTAATAATGAAAAAAAAAAAGATAAATTTTCAAACCAGGATAATCATGAATTTACAAAGAGTTGGGACAAAAGATTTATCTAAGATTAAAACACCAAAATTAGATTATATAAGTTTGAGGGAAAATTACATTATGCAATGTGTGCATGTTTGGTGATTAAAACTCAAAACCTAAATATAACCTAAGATTGAAAAAATCACATTCTGTTAAAACTCGATGATAAGACATTAAATTGATCACCCAATCACATGTGATATTTGTAGTTAAAAACAAACTAATAAATAGTTAACAATGAATAGAATACATAACAAGATAATTTTGGAAGAATTTTTTTTTAAAATAAACTATTAATAATACATATATCACATCAAAGATGTGAAAAGTCTTAAAACACCAACACATTTAAAATGAAATAATTATTTAATTATAATTATTTTAATTTTGAAAATAAAAATAATAAATTTAATTTTTTTTATAAATAAAATAATGTAATCATCATTTTATGAATTTATGAATTTGACAAATAACCACTCAAACAAATTCTGACCATGATCAACATTTTGATAAACACTCAAAGTGATTTTGACAATCCAACTACTTTTGTCAAGACACAAATTACGCAACGAATAAGTTTTGAGAGGCCAACCATAACGTTTCCTTGTCATTTAAAATGCAATAATTGCAACATGCACTCAAATTAACGCAATCTTTTTTACATTACATTGTGAAATGTTTGGCATGTGGTGGTTTTCTAATGTATGTAAATGGGAGGGTATTTTTTTTCTATATGTAAATGGGAGGGAGGGTATTTTTGGAGGAAGATTTTTTAACTAGACTATTAACAATGCATATATCACATCAAACGTGTGAGAGGTGTTAAAAAATTAACATATTTAAGGTGGAATTGTTATTTAATTATAGTAGTTTTAATTTTAAAAATAAAAATAAATTTAAATTTTATATTTAAGAAAAATAAAATAATTTAAATATTAGTTGATGGTAAAATTAAAATTTGTATTGCCTTCATGGGTGTAGATGGATTGGAAAGTGACGTGCAAGTGGAAGAAAATGTAAAAATGAAGTCTCAAATTTGATTTTTACAGTGATTTATCCATGCCCCAAATCATCTTAAAAGTGTAATATGAATAAAATGTGAATTTTAAAAATCAGTTTAAAAGACAACATATATTATAATTAAAAAAAAAAAAATCATACTTTCAACAACCCATTAATACAACCACTTTCAAGTTATGGATGTTCAAGTGTATTGTATCTTCATTTTTAAATTAGCATGTATGTAAATTATTATTAGGAGTCATGATTCAACCCTTACTACTTACCTTTGACATTTAAAGACTAAAAGCATCTCAATTCTCATTAGTTCTCATTTGATAAGATGTACTCTTTTCACAACATTAAATCTATTACATATAGCTTAAACACACATTCCACTACCACCAGGAGAGCGTCAATTAATGAAATCTTAGATACCTTGTCTTTTCAATTTTCCACTTGATTCATGTCTTATGAGCATTTTCCATCTTCAATGATCCAATCCGATGATTGGCATATCATTGATTGTCCATACTTAACCACACTACATCACAAAAGAGTAGCTTTGCTTTATTTTATATAGAAGTTTGTTAATAATGCTTTTCTTTCAAATAAAAAATATTAATATCAAGTTAAGTAAAAATTCTAATATATATGTTTTTAATTAAGTTTAAATATGAACCTGCACAAAAGAGATCTTGTCAAGGGGTGTATTTTCACAATTTGATTATTTTTTGACACTTTTTCAACTATTTTTTACATAAAATATGCTTATATTGATAATATTCACCAAAGTTTATAAATTTTAATAGTAAATTGTATTTTTCATTCAATATTCACCTACATATCCATATATAAGATTTTTTCAATATAAAATAATTTCTTAGAGTATTATACTAAGGTATAATATTATATAGCTATGATAATTGTGATTTGTTCATTCAATTTTATACATCATCAAATCCTCACTTCTCTATTCTCGAAAGTGATCATTTCTATTTTATTGATTGTATGCATCTTTTTCTATCTCATATTTTCACTTTTTTTCTTGATCTTTCAAACAATGGAAGCATCTTTCTCATAATATTTTTCCTTATCAAACATTTTGAGAATGTGTTTAAATCTTTCCTTTCCTATTCCTCATCCCAAGCCTAAGATCCATGAAATGTGTCCCTTGCATTGTTGAATACTTAGACCAACATTTTTTATGCCTAGGTGGAATTCTTAAGCGAGAGATAGAGACCACAACAAAATTTCCGTTATCAACATATCTATGTATTAGGGACTATGCTTTAACATCCAATCTAGCAGATAGTTTTAAATATTTTGAGAAACATAGTTAATGATCAATATCTTTAATAATATTAATAGACTTATTAGTCTTTATCAACAATTTCTCTTAAGCTCTTATTTCTATGGATCTCAAAATGCTCCAAGTAATAGACCTCTTAGCCTAATTTAATCAACCATGGATGTAATCAAGTTATATTTACATATTCCTAGGGGGCATAAAGCAAGTAGACTCTCTTTAGGATATTCTAGTGTTTTGATAGAATTCTCGCAAATTGGTTAAAAACATTAACATCTTTTACAATTTATTCTTTCCTAACGGGATTTACAGCTAACATACCATACTAATTGAGAGTTTAAAGGGCACAATTAACATACCTTACTAATTGAGAGTGTAAAGGGCATAACTAGCATACCATACTAATTGAGAGTTTAAAGGGAACTAACTCCCATGGTTGAGATTGCTTTGTGATACCCTTGAGATACAAATCCAAAATGCAATTCTTGATAATATTATGATTCAATACATAGAAAAAATACCCTAGTATCCGGGTGTTCACCAAAATGGTCATTGTGCCACAAACATTTTTGTGTGTGTTTTTACAATTTGAAATTCCTCCAAAGAAGTCTCTATGTTTTTATGAAAATTAATTGAAGGTTACATTTGAATATTTATTAGTTTTTATTCAAACTATAACTCTTTTATTTAGTGGTTGGCTATTTTTAATATTGCAAAAATATGAAAGAGCAATACTTTATTTAGAAATTCTTTTATAAAGCGTGTACTTAGATTACTATCATGAATTGTCAATTGAAGTAAAATTACCCATTACAAGGAGAACACCTTGTATTGGAGGTTTTTACAAAACCTTCTCGAAAATTTTATCCCTTATCTGTTTATAGCAAAGGGAGGAAAATAAAGGTTTCTACAAAGGATTTTAAATCGATGCAGCTCAATCGTTACAACACATTGCACGCATACAAACATAAAGCCTAGGTGCTTAACAAATAAAGTGCACCGATAACCATTATTAATATAAAATGCTAAAACATCATTTTTATTTAAAAATAAAATAAAATGCATAGTGGTACCCCATGATAACGTAAGCACATTGATGTGTGTATAAAGGATGTAGCGGATCAGGTGACAATAATTGGTTATTGAATAAAAAAATAAATTTAAAAAATGATAAACCTTCCATGGTGTTCTTAAAAAACCCTACCGCCTCAGTGCATCTACAATTGTAGTGCACTGAAAAAAAATAATGGTGTTCTTAATAATATTATAGCCTCGATTTTTTAAAATAAACCCAAAAATACAACTAGTGTGTTACTCATACTCTAACGCACTAGTGCATCTCGTTATATGGTCCACCACTATAGGGTAAAATAAAAAATCATACTGATGCATTCAAGTACTAAAGAATGCACCGATGTGTCTTGTTGTTGGGTGCACCACAATAGGGTAAAATAAAAATAAAAATCAAACTAAATTTCATTATTACATTTCCTTATGTGCTTCCAACCTCTCACCCAAGCACCGATGCTCACCCTCCTTCTATGATCGCCCTATACATTGACTTGGTATAACTATCTACATAGTACATCAATGAACAACTAATGCACTACCCATCAAAGGTGAAGTGTGCCAATATTGTGACAATAAGGGATAGACACCTAATTTCCTCTTCACCAAATGCATCTATCCACAATTAAGCACCAACAACTTGGAAGTCCATAGCAGAAACAATGGTTGCACTAACATATCTCTGCACAAATGTCATTTGGCTCTCTCCTGCAATGCCAGGTGGTAGAGAAGGGAACTGGGGGAAAACCTCCCCCCTCCTAGATAACTTGATGATAAAATAAATATCCTCCTTTGTAGGATAATAACAAAGATATACACTATACCAGAATCTAGTAAATTACAGCTAGCTATGGTTGTACGTTGATCAAGTATAGCTATCTACATAGTAATCCATTGACCACACAGTCCTCTTATGCAATTTCATTCTTAAAATCCTCTTACTTATCCCATCTTGACAATTTGATTCCATTATTCACTTCTCCTTGCTAAGATTCTCCTCCACACTAGAATCATTTTCTACTACAATGCAGGGCCCTTGCATTGAAATTTTCATCATCTAAGTTTTGTTTTTTCAATTTTCATGAAACGATTTGGGAAGCTATCATTTGTGTCACATTAGCATCACACTTCATCAGTTTTGTACCACTCATGTTGATGTATAAGTGAATATGTGTATCATTATAAACATATTTTATGTTGAATTTGTTTCTATAGCTTCATCCTTGTGTCATATTTACATTGTTTTTGTGTCATATTTTTTTTCGTATTTTTTTTCCACGGAAAAAAGCGTAATTATATTCATCCAAAGAGAACCAAATTACATTATGTAGGTTCCTTAAGCACGACCTAATAATGGGTAGAGAAATCATAAAAGAAAAACCCCAAAGAAGCACAAAAGCTACCTAGTAAGCCACACGGAAAATACAATCAACAAAAAACTAGGGAAAAAACCTAAATAGGCCGGATAAAAATCATATACTAGATGTTCCTCCATGGAAATAAACCCATAAATGCAATCCCAACAAACCTTGGTGGCCGTATGGACTAGGTCAGAGTGGTATGAGAACAACTCACATCAACAAAACCAGATAGCAACAACTTCAATGAAGGCCACGACCAATAAAATACCAGCAAAAGAGATGACCAAAAGCTGCACGCCCTGCCCAAGGACTTCAAAGTACCAAACACTGCATGCCCAAATATAAGACCTCAAAGCTCTGGCCAAACCCCCACGAGATAGGAGGAAGAAATCCATCAATTACCACCAAAAAGATTTGGATATGAGCATACCAAACCAACAAAACCAGAGAATTACAAATCGGAAAGCGGAAGATCCAATCTCCAAGTCCTAAACCCAGATCCAGGCTTCCATGAAAGTTGATCTGATACATGAGATTCCGATCCAAACCAGAGAAGACGCAATCACCAAAAAAAACCATGGCGAACACAACAAGACTGATCTCCTTTTAGGCACGAGCTCCATATCTAATGGAGCCAGCACAATCCTGATCATAGGAGAGACGAGGCAACACTAGTGCATGCAACAGACATGACTGGTGAAATCCTTGGTGCTTGCATGAGACTCGACGGGGGAAATCCGTGGAGATTGCAGCAGACTCGGCGAGGGAAAAATTCGTGTCTCTACGGCTAGGGTTTACCCTCGCCGCAAAGCCCCACCTCCATATTATCATATTTTTGTCGTATTTGCATGCTATCTTTTTGTATTTGTGTCCCATGCATTTCTTATTTGTGTTAGATTTTGTATCTCTATTTTCAAAGCATGTATCAATATTTGTCTCATTAGTGTAACATTTTGCATTGCGTATTTTTATATAGAGTCGTATACAAGTCACAATAATGCATGTTGTATCCCATTTTATGTCTACATATAAGTGCACACAATAAATGTGTTACATTAGCATCGTATTGACATTGTAGCTATGCTAATAACATCACATTCAATGCCATGTGTATGGTTATAGTGCCATGTTAAAATCCTTTTTAGATTCATATTTGTGATGGTTATTCAATGATTCATGTTATTATTGTATTAATTATATCAAATATATTTCAACAAAAAATTATGCAATCTCTATACTTTAAAAGCTCTCCTCTCAAATCATCTTGTATATATTCAATAGTTGATTCATGTGGTATGCCATCCCCTAAGAAAGTTCTTCACCTCGTCTCATCGTCATCTCTATGCCATGCTCTAAAAGATTAATATGCACATCATAGAATGAACAAATACAATGAAAAGTGTAGTATATTTAATCCAATTAATACTATAATGTACACTCTAAACTTCATTGAAACATGCAATATAAATGGTACCCATGAAATGTGTATAACAACTTTGATTGAAATTCATAAAATTCAATCTACTCTTAATACTGTGATTCTCGTATACTAGCATTCTCCTTTGTGATATAAGCCTCTTTATAACATTTCAATTTTTTTTCATTAAACATTTTCATTAAAGAGAGAGGAAAAGGGGAAGAGGATGATGAAGAAGATGAATGGGAGAGAGAGATAGTAAGAATGGGAAGATAGAGGAAGATAATGGGAATAATAAAGAGGAAGGAGGAGAGGGAGAGTAAAAGGAGGAAGAGGAAGAGGTATATATAAGACCGAAACCCTTGTTTTGATTTGTAAATTATGATCTAGTTTTTGAAACCTTATGGTAAAATATATTACATTCCTTATCCCAAAGATAAACCCTCACATCAATCCCAAATCTCAAATGCAATCTACATTTTTTTTTAAATGGAGACAAATGTGAAAAATATTACCTTCCCTATGGTGGGAATCCAACATATTTGGTGAAGGGCTCTCAAATATTTCTTTAATACATTTGTTGAATGCCCCATGGACCTCTCTGAGAACTAATGAGATTTTTCCATTAAAGAAAATTCATGATATGAAAGTGAACTCATTTTCTCACTTTATTTTTTAAATGTAGAAATAATGCAATGCAAAAATCAATCTTGGATTGTTGTAGTTTTCAAAAACTATGGGTTTTTTCATCACATTTACACCATGTTTACATTGATTTTTGCACATTTTGGATCACAAAACTATGCCTCTAATAAGCACACATTTGACACAAATACAAACACTAAAAAAAACTATTTGATGCACTTACAATGCACAATGACAATTAATTAGATGCAAGAGTATCCAAATACAATGCATATTATTTCAATCCTTTTTTATGTGGTGTAGTTTATGTAAATGAAATTCACACCATAAAATTAATTTAAAATAAACTACAATAAAATTCAAACTTTAGTAGCATAATTTTTTTTTAAAAGGATGCTCTAAAATAGTTATTTAGAATGTATTCAATGGTTCGTGCTTTGGGCCTTATTACAACATAAGTCATTTATAATGTATTCAATCAACAAGCCCCCTTTAAATTTTAAAATTTTAGCGTCCCTTCATTTACATTCTCTTTTACCAAATTACTTTTTGATTATTTGATTTTCTTTTGTCACTTTAATTTATTATTGATGTATTGAATTTTGTAAATACATAAATGCATTTTTGAATTTCTCTTTGATCATAAAAAATGAAAAATTACTATAAATTTTGAAATCTCTAAAAAAACCAATAAAATGAAAAATCTTCTTTGTTCAAATAATATCACTTATCGACTTGTGTTTTTTTGCTTTTCCTGGTCGAAAAATCCTGATACCCGATAAACCTTTTGATATGTCATCCCGTATTGGATATCAATGTTCTATTTAAGATCTATGATATGGATTTACCTTATACCAGATGTTCGATATACAATAGATATTGGATATTAGAACTAGCACAGACGACTCACGGTTGGAGAACACCGAAAGGTATCGAGCATGCATTTAGATCCACATCCCATGAAGATTAATGTGTCAAGTGTTTAGCGTCACATTCTACTAAGATTAACGTGAAGTGCACTCAAGTTTACAGGTGGTAAATAACGTGTTATCAATTTTACAGGTAGTAAATAAGGTGAAGTGTTTCACATACTTCATTTCTAATCACATACTCTATTGCTAATTACATAAACTTGTCAATCAATTGTATAAGATAGTAAATTTTTAATTAGATTAAGTAAATGTGAAAAAGTAAACATAGAAACGTACGCTTTTATAAAAGCAAGGAAGTTAATATTTCAAATCAGAACCCTCCATTTAGTGTGACGATCAAGAATATTTTATCTACATTTGATCCTGTCCATAAAAACCGCATTAAAGATTAAAAACGTATTAAATGTGTCCATTGCCAATAGGTATACGCCTTTTGGTGTAATTATCTTAAAATAAAGGTGTTGATTAAACTTTTTATTTTTGGGGTTTTTTGGTAGGAATTGGTCCGAATCTGACGATTTAAATTTGGATAAAATTTCTATTTTTATTGTTTAAATTGCTTTTTTGAATGCATAAATAGATTCAGCGTGCTAAAAAACTTCTGGGACACTCATATTATACAAACTTAGCCACTCAAATCTGGAGATTCAATCATTTATCACCTAATTTCAGGCAAAATCAAACGGAAAAAATGAGAAAAAAAACCAAAAAATAAAATGTTTAGACTACTACTAAAATAAAACTCACATACATTGTCGATGTCTTCGATATCTCGTGATCATTAAGTTGATAATTAAAGGTTAAACAAAGATTCAATCATGGACATTTAAAGCAATTAATAATGGTATTAAAGCTTAATCTGTACAGTTTTGAAACGCGTCTTGAGGTTGTAAGGCTAATTTAATACTATGGCTTGTTATGGCTTGTTAATGAAGATTTATTAAAATTTCAAATAAAAACACCAGCTAATAGATTAATGGTGATTTGACAATAAGTAAGTGTCATTTTTAACATTTACAATCAAATCTTAAAACAAATTTAAACCTTTAATAATACGAAAATTCCATTTTTCCACTATCATTGTTACTGTTGTCGATCGTTGTGAACGCTGGTGTTCTTTTGAACCATTCTGCAGATCATTTTTCGATTTTATTTTTGCAGTAGAAGTAAGTTCAAACTTATTTTTACTTTGATCCTTATGAATAATTCAATGTTTTATTGTTATTTTATTTTCCTGAATAATTTAATGTTTTATTGTTATTTTATTTTCCTTTGAATAATTTTGAAAGTTAAACATAATACTACCCAATGTTTTATTGTTATTTTATTTTCCTTTGAATAATTTTGAAAGTTAAACATAATGCGACCCAAAGGATTGAAAAAGCTAGTTAAAGCCATTGAGAAATTGGAGACACTTTTTCTTATATAAGAATTTATGGCTGTTAGGTTCCTCCAATTGTTCTTGCGACCCAAAGGATTGAAAAAGCTAGTTAAAGCCATTGAGAAATTGGAGACACTTTTTCTTATATAAGAATTTATGGCTGTGAGGTTCCTCCAATTGTTCTTCCTAGGTATGTTCCATATAGGTTATCTCTTAGAGACATTTCCTGTCAAAATATTGGGAAAGGTATAAAATTAGCTTTAAATATTGAAGGTTTGGTCTTTGTTTTCAATCAAATTGAGAATTTTCACCTTATATATATTATTAACATGATAGAGTGGAAGCAATAATTCTTGAGAAAATCTAATTGTCTTATATGGCTTTAAAAAAACATGATCATTTAAACATTGTGCATGATCATTGTCAAGATTTAAGAAATTTCAAAGTTTATCGACATGAAGATCTTCCTTTTGATAAAGTGTTCCAAAGGGGTCAATCATATGAAAAAGTATGCAAAATAATTGAAGAGATTCCAGAAGGTCCTAAGTGAGATGAATTTTTATCTTTTCAAATTCACAGGAAGTTGTCCTTGGGAAATATATTTGTAACTAATAACCAATCTCTCCAAGGCCAAGACAAGCAATATTTGCAAACAAAGTAGTCACATCCTTCAAATAGCGTGCATGTGGAGCATCCAAAACAACAACAGGGGAATCAACATTAGTAAGGACAAGAATTGGAGACACCACAGAAAAATCATCCACAAAAGAATCAATCAAAAGAAAACATGGAGGCTATTACAATTGTTGTTATTTCCAAAAATCCTATGGCATCATTTCTAGGTAATCCTTGTTTTGAGATTGTTTATCTCGATTCTTTAGAGATAGTAGTAGTGGAGACACCTCTTCTAGGTGAATATTTTTCCAGTCCTGCTAAAAACACTATTATTAAAGGAATACCCCATAAAAGGAAAATGGAACAAATAGGGGATATTCCTCCCAAACATGTCATGATATGGGATGCATCAAAACTTGGTAAGCTAGATTTTGTTGATGAGGACGTAGATTCAATGGCATTTTTCGCTCATGCTAATAAGTAGTCGATTGACAACCTCAAAGATATTATTAGACACCAACAAGAGATCAAGTCTTTTGAGGACAATTTGCAACAACAAAAGTCTCTAGCTGAAGATGAGAATGAAAACAAGTTTGTGTTGTTTTAGAGCAACATCAAGTTCAACTCCAAGATCTTGAAAATCATCTCAAATAAGAAAGCAAACAGTTACAACAAGCATCTACAAAAGAAATTGCACAAAAAAATAAAATCAAATTATTCAACTATCTTCATTGATTATATATTTGCAAAGTAAACAACTCGCATAGGAATTCATAAATAAAGAAGCCTTACATCAACATCAAATTAACAACTCAAAATATTGCACACAGATTTCTACCAGAATTTTAGTCATATTTAGAAATACAATAAAACTCTGAATGATTTCTTAAATATTATTAAGGCTAAAATGTCTGAGATTAAACAGGTTCATGATACATTTGAGAAAGTGAATAATTGGCATGCAAAATACAAATCAGCCCCAAATACAATTTCACGAGTTTTAGAGCAGGAAAGACTCAAAATTCAAATCACTCTGGAAAGTTGGGTACATAAAATGAACTATGCACATAATCTTGTTACAGATGCAATTAAATATTGCTAAAACAGTTGGGATAATGCAATGGATATCATCATCAAGTTTGATATGCCAAATGTACAATTTTTAGGAGTTTTAGTCTTGGGAGAATATTCTTTTATTGATCTACATAAACAAATAAAAGACTTAGAAGGTTTGATATAGGGATTAGACAGATGGGATATGAAAGTAATCAATTAGTTCCTTATCAATCCATCAACATGAACAAAAGTCATTAAAAATTTATGTTCCAAGTTACATGGAGAAATTGTTACTATTGCAAGAAAGGTTTATTATTGTGAGATTAATTTGGACAAGTAAACTCTTGACCTCACCTCAAAAACTATGGACAATTTCACTAATTGGGAAATCTATATCAATGGGATCAAGAAATGAAAACAACAAATCAAACCAAAGGATCCTATAAATTTGCAACAAACTCTCCTCAGTTAGAAATGACTCTATTAGGCTTGCGAGGAATTTTGATTTCAGGTTATCATTTAGACTTGTTTATAGAATTTTGTATTAAGGACCAAGGTGTTATCCACATTTTTGAAATTCTGGAGGATTGGCTAAGTGCACTATTGTAAAAGTCAATTTTGTGGAATTGAAGACATGTAGTGGCGGTATTTATATTGTGTTTCAACTCTTTGGTATTATTATTCGTGCAAGTAAAATACAAATTTTCAATCCATTATATATTTCTTTTAGATGGATTTGTGGAATGAATGTTTATATTCTTTATTTTATACACTATTGTTAGAATATCTGAGAAATCAATTTTTTTATTCCATGTTCTTGATTGAATTTGATGCAAATGATATTTAATTGATGATGATGATTAACGTCCACTAAGACCTAATTGGTCTATTGGACCGTAATAGGGTAAGTGATTACTTGTGATTCTTTAGAATTTTGTTTCTGTGCTCGAAAAGCATTAAGAGAAGCTTTCCAAGATCAACATACTTTTGTTGAGTTAAGAGGTTACAAAGGTTAGTAGTGTGATCAATATTTTGAAAATGACATCTAATATGGGTATAGGCT
>CBVK0103354235.1:0-12768 GCA_900067695.1 Picea abies | reverse complement strand
ATCTTATTGGATTTAATAATCATGACCTTAGTCTTATCAGTATTAACAGTAATACCCATATTGGAGCAAAAATCCTTAAGGATTCTTAGTTGGTTTTCAAGATCATGGGGATTCCTTGCCATAAGAATGATATCATCGGCATAAATAAGAAGATTCATGACTATACCAGTGAGAGTAGGGCCAACACAACCTATTTTTTCCAAGCATTCTTCTAATTTATCAATGTATATGCCAAAAAGGGTAGGGGACAAGGGACAACCTTGTTTGACTCCGATATTGCAGTTAATCTCTTTTGACCAGCCCTCAGTGTTTTTAACCTTAGCAATAACGTTCTCATACATCCTTATTGCAGCAGCCCTCAAATCGAAAGGCACTTTTATCTCTTCCAACCTATTCCAAAGGTTTTTCCTAGGAACCATGTCAAAAGCTTTTCTAAAGTCAACAAAACAACAAAAAAGATAGGTTTTAGTATTGCAGAACTCCTCTGCAATGATCCTAAAGGTAAAAAGATGGTCCACAGTTGAATGATATCTCCTAAACCTGACCTGGCCTTTATCTCTTTTACCGTGACTTTCTAGCCAAATGTTAATCTTCTTGTTAAATCAGTTATTTGAAATTAAATATTCAAATAACTATTTATTTGAATAATTTAATTTCTAATGACTGGTTTAACAACTATTTTTCTTGAAGAACTACTTCTAAAGGTTAAATATTTTATTTATATTATTCTCATAATTAATCATTTTTATGTTCTCATGATAGTTTAGTTTTTTTTAGAAACAATAGATAGATTGTGTTTAAAGTTATCTTTATTTTTATCATATCTTAGAAATAGACACTTGATCAAAATTGGATCAAATTTTGTTGATTTCAAAATCCCCTTTAGTGGCAACTGGGCCCACATTCCAGTGAGCATTTCCATTCCAAGCAAGTATAGGCCTAATTGGGACCTTGATCGGGCAATTCCTCCACGTTGATTGCACAAAGTTTTTCCATACATCAACATTTTGGTTCTATAAGGAGGGCCACTGATAATGAATGACATGTAGATATCCACAAAAGACTAATATCCATTCAAGAAGATCACCATCAACATCAAACCCTCTCTTAGAGTCTGTAACAATCCCAATCGTTACGACTACTAGCGACGCAACACAAGAACACTTTTTTTTTTTAAGTAGGAAGGCAACAACGACAACAATTAAACAACACAACTTGACAACGAACACAATGTACGTAGATCAAGCAACATACAACAATGACTCAACATACTAGCACATCATGCAACCAGACGAAACATGTGATAATCAATAGACAGATAAAAGCGACTACTTGCCTGACATAAGCAAGACAACGCCTACAAGCTAAAGGACAACATCAACAAACACGACACAACGAATTCGACGACCAATGACTAGAAACCTCTACGGTGCGCAAAACCAAACATATTAAGGTGTTACAAACCAAGTACCAACATCAATTGCAATGAACAATACACCCACATCGGGAAGCACAAGACTCCAGCCAGGTTATCATTCACATCTATCCAGCAGGGCGCACAATGATCCCCTCATAAGGAATCATGCTGTCACAAGGTGATAGGCATGACAGTAACCATGGCGCAACATAACACATATAGACCATTAATCCAATATAAATCCCTCGCGTTGGGAGGCCGAATTATTTGTCAATAAATACACGAAGACTATACCCAAGCACCCAATCAACAAGTCGACAAGACGCAAGGTGACATCATTCAAAATTAAAATGCGCAAGTAACTGAAGTATTTATTGATTCCTACAAGGTAAACATGTGTGGTGTAACAACTATGACCAACCTCCATTTACAATTCGACTTAAGACACAAGGCACATAGTAACCAATCAACTGTTAAACTATTAATCCCTCAACCATTAATCTTATGCAAGCTATTAAACTATTACGCCAATAAACCATAAACCATCAATTGTTAATCATGATGTCTATGTGCGAAAGAGTGAACGATTATCATGGAAATTAATCAAGTAATCTATTACCAAAGAAATTAATCCATTAATCTATTACCATAGCAACATTTATTCTATTGTGGCAGAAGTTAAAAATATTGATGCGTAAGACGGATAAATGAACAATTGCTATAAAAAGAGAAATTAATCTACTATTTTCATAAGTCATAAGTCATATATATATAACCATTGACATATAAAAACAATTAATCTAATTGCAGTAAGGATCACGACCATCATTGAACCTTATCTTTTAGAAAAACAGAGATCGCTATTTAACAATGATTCATTGTCTAACAATGTTGTCTAACTAATATACTATGTAACCAATTGTTATATAATAATAAAGTCATTGCCCAACAATGGCATTTCTATCCCACAATAATTAATTGTCTATTAAAAATATGATAGCGCTGTCATACAATGTATTTAAAATCGTTGTAAAAAATATACAAGCTCGTTGTCAACAATCGTTGTCATACATAGTATAAAATCACTGTAAAAATATTTAATGTCAATCAATGTGCTATCATTCAATAAAATCGTTGTCCAATAATGCTATCTAACAATACTCCCTTAAGGGAAATCAATATGTGAAAGCTGGGTAAATACGGGTAAATGTAAAGGCTAAAGTCACCTGGCATATCCAAAGAGTCAACGCTCAAAATAACAGAGGTGCTTCCAATAAAATGTTCGCCCTCAAAATTGTGATGCCCAACTATTTGGATTAGTCTAAATTTTAATATTAAATTGACAGTAAAGGAAGCACTTCCACCCATGAGATCATTTTTATTGAAATGCTTGTGCATCCTTCTGAAGCAATTACACCACGAGGGTAGGGGTAACTCTTGATGTAAAAAATACAGTGGCGTAAGACACTTATCAAGGCTACAAGATATATCTGGGTATCCTAAGGGGGCAACCAACTGCAAGGCATTTTTAATCAAGGTGAATTTACCCTGACTGGTGTAAAGGACTGATATCATTGCAAATTTTATTAAGGCGAATCAAGTGACTAGTAGACATTTAAACAAACAATTTTAATTCAGACGAGTTTAATCTAGGGGAGAACGTAGAGAATGGTTTAATCAACAAGAAAACAATTTAATCTGGACGCATCTAAGGGTTTATTTCAACAGTAAAGACGAATTCAAAACTTGACACATTTAATTGTTTATTCATCAATTAAAATGTATTTCAGATCTGGATGCCTATAAAGGTTTTTTTAATCATAAAAACGAATTCAATATGGACGCATATAATTGTTTATTCAGCACTAAAAACGTTTTTCATATCTGGACGCCTATAAAGGTATATTAACCATAAAAAACACATTCAATATGGATGCATATAATTGTTTATTCAACAATAAAAATGTTTTTCAGATCTGGACGCCTATAAAGGTTTATTAACCATAAAAATGAATTCAATATGGACGCATATCATTGTTTATTCAGCAATAAAAACGTATTTCAGATCTAGACACCTATAAAGGTTTATTAACCATAAAAATGAATTCAATATGGACACATATAATTGTTTATTCAACAATAAAAACATATTTAGGATCTGGATGCCTATAAAAGTTTATTAACCATAAAAACAAATTCAATGTGGACGCATATCATTGTTTATTCATGAAGAGTTTTGGCACAAAGAGGCGAAGGATCCAAGATGCATAGTTTAAAAAAAAAAACACCAAGGTGTAGAGAAAAAGGAATGGTGCGTTGGGTAAAGAGAGGGTTAAACAATGTGTAAATGCACGTGGAAAACTCAAGTGAATAAGGAGGGTGTCGAGATTACAACTCAATGGAACATGCAAAGGACTCGCTGCAAATAAGCGTTGGGCAGAGGAGTGATCCTACACTTATAATCCATGCATAGGAAAACAAGGAATTTGAATCTAAGTCTTAAACACCAGAGTGAAGACAGACGATTCGGCTCCTGGCTAACTACTCAGGCACAAACTAATAACTTAAGGATCACAGAACAAAGGATAAAAACAAAAATATGCATCCATATCTTCCCTGTGGAGAAGCAAATACCGAAATAAAATCACAATCAAGGAATAAAGAAAACTCAAGCAGGAGATACAACTACCATAGAAATACATGTGCAAGGAAATCTCATGGCAATGCAAACTTCATCCGAGTACAGTAAAATAAAAAAGCATAGTTTAAATTTCATTACAAGTAACAACTTTAACAGGCGTACCTTAGCCAAATGTGAATGCTCCGAGGTCGTTGTCCCGCACACTCTCCGTCCAGCTCCTGCTTGCCAATCGATGTGACCTTGCTGGTACCTCCCAGCCAACGCTAGGGGTAGTATTATTCCCCTTGAGCTCCTCGAGCTACAAAGGGGCCATGCACACAATACCAGAGAATGCTAGCACCCGAATCACCTCGCAAGGTTGAGCTAACACTCGTTACTCGAGTTGGGTATCCCAACTCCCACAAGAGAAAGTTCAGTCAAGATAAAATTTTACCAATGTAACGTTATGCAAACCGGATGATGATCCATGCTCCTCCTCTTCCATCCTTTTTATAGAGTTTTCAAGCAATTACTTTCCCAAAATTCTTATTAGATTCATTTTTCATTAATTAATTAAGAAAAACCTCCCCCGTACACATGTCGCTCGATCCCCTAGTTGCACCAGAAAATCAATTTTATTAATTAATTAAATATTCCTATTTCCCTCATCCACCTAAGAGCATTCCTAAAAACGTTCCTCGGTGTCCCAAAATTCCCTTACAATTCTTAAATGACTTACGCCTTAATTCCTAGTTGAGTTCATAATTAGAAAGTTCCAAATGCAAGATTCCTTACTAAGTTAGACATTCATTTTTTTCTTTATGTTTCCCCTTTTCTTTAAGTTTCCCTTTTTCTTTAAGTTTCCTATTTGTTTTAAGTTTCCCCCTTTTTCCTTTTTAACTAAAAAAATCAATTTAGCAAGTGTAGAAAAAAACAACCATTTACCCTCTTTTCTTTTTAACTAAACATTAAATTAGCAAATGTAGATAAAGACAACCATTACCCCTTTTTAAAAATTTAATCCTCCATTATAATTTTGACTTTAATAAATAAGTTTGAATTTCTTACCCCCCTTCTTGTTTCATGTTTATTTATTATTTTTTTTTTTTACCACATGTTCTACAGTTAGACCTAGATTTTAATTTCACTATGCTGGGTGACATTTTTTTTATTAGGAAAAAATATTTTTTAAGGACGTCTAGGTCCTAAGGAGGCATAGTTTTCTAGGCACTAGGTTTATTCATTTACCAGTTAAAATCGTGACGTGCTCTTCAGGACGCACTACGTGCTCCAAGGGTGCCACTCGCCTCTTTTCGTTTTCCTTGCATGACGTGCCCTTCAAGATGCACTACGTGCTCCAAGGGTGCCACTCGCCTCTTGAATTACTTTGGTAGACGTCAAACCCCTGGAGTCAATACTCCTCCAGGTGATATTGTGGGAGACTAAGGGCCTCTAAGGAATAAGGCCCATGCCTTATTGCGCGCCCCTTAGAATCATCGTGAGCAACTGTCACAGTCTTCCCTCACGACATCATGGGTCTTCTCGAACTAGGTAATTTTTAACCTACAATTCAAGCCACAATTAGAGTGCTAGTAGGATGTGGTAGGGCTTCTGCCACACCTCTCCCTCAATGTCTCTGGTGGTCGTGAGTGACCCCTCAACTCAAAATGTGAGTCTGGTCAACAAGCTATCGTTAGCTTGCATCCATTAATGAATCATGTCAGCAATAATAATCAATCATCATAACATCTAATCATATGTACATATGTAACATCAACAACATTCAAACCCAACAATCCAGTCCTTGACTCGATTTGGAGTCCAAGGGGTTTCATCGATGTCTCTTGTTACATGTCAAAATTAATCACTTTGATGATGTCTCATTGTCATTATCGCAAGTGTCGCAGTTTTGTCACAAGTGTCGCAAAAATTATACTGTCATCTCGCCTGTGTCGCATCGCGGACGACATCATAAGAACACTTGAAGATATGCTCTAATACTAGTTAAAAGAAGGAAATATGTAATTTGGCGAAGAGTACAAACTTTTACCTTGATAAATTACCATCATAAAAGAATTTTTGGAGATCATCGCTCCTCTGCCCACTTGCAGGGAGCATTAGCACTCCTTTCCCTCTTAGCAGGGAATGTTGCAATGCTCTGTGGCCCACTTTGAGGGAGCGCCAAGCTATTGAGAAAATCAAGGGACAAATCCCCCTTATCTCTAAAGTCAACTGAGAAATATCTGAGTCAGTTTGGCTTGAATCCAAGTCCAAGGTTGGATCTAAGGGGAGTTCCAAAACTGATGGAGAAAGATCCTCAAATTATCCCAAGAATATCTAAGATGGTTAGGCCTCTCAAAGCCTATATAAGAAGGTACCCTCATGGTGAAAGGAAGAGAATAATCAATGAAAAGTATTGTCATTTCTATTATGGATCATTCGAGCAAGGGGTTGGACAAGAAGATATTGGTGAGGCTGCTACATCTGCATCTACACTTTGTAAGCACCTTATTTTGTTCTCATTAACACATGTGCTTGGCATGTTTCCTTCAAGATTGTGTACATTTTCATGAGCTTGTCTCTTTGGATGAATTTAATTTTAAACTAATCATGGTAGAATTGGAAATATGCTTTGTCTTTGTTGTTCATCGGATTGCAGGACTTGTTGAAGGACTTAGAGATCAAGTTCAACTTGGACTGGGCGAGAACAAACTTTGTAAAAAGGTACTCATATATTCTTCCTCATCTCTATTGTTTAGCTTAGCTATGTTTAAAGGAAAGTCAATGTTCAAAGTTAGCACTTTTCTATCTTGGTCATAGGGGTTTAAGATTCAAGAGGGAATTCACCTGTCCGTAGGGAAATTTTCCTACAACATAAATTGGTGACTCCACTCGAGATGGAGCTTTCAGTTTTGGTTTCCTTCCTTGGTCTTGTTTTAGCCTTTTCCCACCTTTAGATCCTATTCACTATGTTTTTTTGGTTTTTGGATGTGTTGTTAGCATTGAATTCATCTCATGCACATTGATCTTCAAGTTTTCCTGAGTTACTTGGTTTTTGGGTTAAAATTCTTTATTCTCATACACTAGCGCTCCCTTACCTTTACATCCAGAGCACTAGCACTCCCCTGTCGTGCTTCAAAGAGCGCTGCAACGCTCTGGTGCCTTTTACATCAGAGGACTGATTTTCTTCTCTTTTGAAAATTTTTGGGGGTACCTTTCTAGGAGTAATTTTTTGGTTTTTGGTCTTCTCAGGACTGTTGCTATCAATCTGTGTCTTATTTAAAGTTTGCAACCACTTGATTTCCAAGGGTTTTTTATTCTTTTTTTGGTTTTTAAAAGATATTGACATCATTCTTCCTTGTTTTGAATCACTCTTCCTCTTTGAGACCTGGAGTCGGTTTGAGACTTTCTCATTTATCTGATTGCATGGAATTTGTTACAAGGAGGTTCAAAGATCTATGTATTGTTCCATTTTATCTTTGAAGTTATCTTTCCAAGCAATTCCTCTTGTTTTATTTTTGGTTTTCTTCTTGAAAGTTTGGTTTTTTTTTGCTTCTTATTTAATCATAATGAGAGTGTGTTTTTTGTTTATATGATGTTTGCTTCCAACTTGCAAAGAATTAAATCTAATCAACATAAGAAGATTTGAATCATGTTGATTATAATTCATATTTAAACAAAAATAATTTCACATCTGGATTTTGGATATTAGGATCATTTCTGAATAGTTTAGCATTGAATTGGATTCTTGATTGAGAACAATTGCATGGAGTCTCTACATTTTAGTGTTTTACAGTGAAAAACAAATTTCTTCTCCTTCCCTTAAATAGAATCTCATTGAAAGAAAATATTGCTTATCATTTTTCTTATGCATTTTTGGAGATCGAGTCACAATATCATCAGTTTCACTCTCATTCACCTCTGAGTAAAGAATAACCACCAAAAATCAATGCTAATTAAAATTGATCTAGAAATTTTTTCTTTCTAGATTCCTCCACCAACATTAGATTAGGATTAGCACTTTGGATTAGGTTGTGAGTACAACTCTCTAAAGCATTCAAAACAAACATTAGCATCTTGCGATAGGGAGAGAAAATCCAATTTTTGTATAAGATTTATGGGATCCCCCTCTCACATAGGGGTTACGCACGAGGTCGCGTTCGGGAAAACTGCAAATATTATCCCTCCGTGGTTAGACTGTTCATAGTAGTCAGATCATATATTGGGGGTTCTTCTTGAGGTTTAACTATCTTCATTTAGTCTTGGTGCTTCATGAATTTTGAATCCGTTCGGGGTCCTCAGTTCTCTCGAAGGATTTCAGACTTGTTATCCCGCCCATACGTTTGGACTGGACTGTCGACTGTACCCACCCAGGGGCTGACTGTGAGTTGGTGTCCTTAGTAGCCATAATCTTTAGGGTCTTTACACAAGGTGACGGTGAAGGTAAGTCTTTGTTGTACCTGGAACAAACGGTGGTCAAACTCATTCGGGCTCCTTGGAGGGTAAATCCACAATTACTGCGTGGAAGCTTGCAACAAGGCATAAGTTCATTAAGTAGGCCTCCATCGTAATTGTTCCACCTGCTCATATCCTAGACCCTTCTTGACTTAATCATGTGATGTTGAATTTCATCACCAACTAGTATGGTCATCGAGAGAAGGTTTTTTTTCTTGTTGGTATTCCTATATTTTTTAGCGTATGCTGTTGTTTTATTTTTTCTTCAAAATTGAACCTGTAGATGATAAAGGTCTTCAAAAATCATGTAGGATGCAAGGGATGCCTCTGAAAGAAGGTTACCAACCCTTACCTCCTAACGCACCAGAAGATACCTACTGTGGAGAGGTAGAAAATCAATTTGACGCTGGGAGTGTTGCTACTCCTTTGTTAGAAAATTTGGAGAGAGCCTTGGTTACGGTTGAAACTCCCACTCCTCACACTACACCCGTGTCAGCAGCTCCTCTCAAACCACTTTTTCTTTGACTAGACTCGCTCGGTAATGTTATAGAAGAAGAAGTCCCAGGTTTACCTGAGAGGCCAGTTATCGAGACATATATGGGATCCATAGAACCCATTCTTGGTGATGACTATAGGACCCCCATTCACCCTACTACCGTAGTAGATACACATCACACACATTCTTTTTCTGTGTGGAGGACTCCATTGGGGCATGATCTTTATGAGCATTTTGAATCAATTCAACAACCTCTTAATCTTCATGACACTCTTGTTGTTGAGGCAGGACCATCTAGTCAAATTATTGATCACCCCATCGACCAAGTCATTGATCCTACTGCTACGTCAACACAAGTCCATCTTAATGATGGAGTCATCATCTCTACTCAAACCCAAGAAACTTCAACTATTACTCCCACCTTTACACCTTTTCACTCTACAAATCTCCATGTTCCACAGAATCCTGTTGGAACATCTTTACACCAGATAATGCAGAACCTTGCCAGATAGACAAAATCAACTTCGAGACATATCCCGACTGGGGGGAAACCACCATCTAGTGGACTGATCCCTCACGGAGGACAACCATCCTATGGCGGGCCTACCCCTCCTAGGGGACATCCAACTTTACATATTCCTTCCAGAGGACAACCTCCTTTTCTTGGTCAAACCTCGATTATAAATCAACCTATGGCAGGGGGAAACCTTCTTTTCCTGGAAACCCTTCACAATCCTCGGGAGTATATTCAGGAGGCATGTTTAATCATCCCTACACTAGGGGGAAATTATACAATAACCCACAAGCAGGAGTATCAAATCCTGTTCCTTCTAAACTATCCTATGGAAAACCTTAATCGGGTGTTCCAAATGCCACTTGGGGTCCTCAAGGACAACAACCTTATCCTCCCCAAGGGTCTAATGTTTATCCTCCCCACGGGGCTAATGTGTATCCTCCTTAGGGACAAACTATTTACCTCCGTCAAGGGAAAACTGTTTATCCCCTGCAACCAAATCAACCGACATATACCCCTCAAAATCCACTGGGTTTTCCACCACTCATGAATGTTCCTCAACAACCATCCAATCCTATCTATCACGGTCAACAAAAACCGTATGTAGGAGAAACTACTGGATACAATTACCCATCTCAACAAGTTTATGGCCCTACTGGTGTCCCTATGCGAGACTAGTATCACCCTCAGGCTAATCGACAATTACCCTTCCTTGCTACTCTGGATCTCCTATACTTGTCTCGATTGACCAATGATCCCATACAACACTCTCCCTTTTGGCCAGTGATTCCTGCTAAATTACCTTCCGACATCCCAAAGTTTGACGGTAAACTTGGAGAAGACCCAAATAACCATGTGATGACATTCCATTTATGGTGTTCATCAAACTCCTTAATGGATGATTCTATCTGTTTACGTCTCTTCTAGCGCACGCTTACGGGCTCAACTTCCAAGTGGTACATTGAACTTCCATGTGGTTCTTTTCAAGATTTCAACTCCCTTGCCATGTCCTTCCTCACACACTTCCAACTACCCATCCATTACAAGACGAGCACTGAACTCTTGAACTCCCTTCATCAGACCAACTACGTGCATATCTTTGATCACATTCACGAGTGGAGATGACGACAAAGGTTGATCAAAACAATTATTCCTGACAATTTATTGGCGGAATGGTTCACTGAATCTTGGTTACCCCAGATTGCTCGTGATGTCACCATGGGTGGTGTAGTCACCGAGGAAGAATCCATTGCTCAGGCTCAGTACTTGGATTTGGTTTATTCACAATCTGATACTTTGTACGAGTTGATTCCCAATGCTACCCGTGCCACTACTGATCCATCCAAACCTTCATCCACATCACATATAGATGGAGTTATCGGCACCGTCAAAACCCAATCTACTTCACTGTCGACTGGAACCGTAAATTGATCTGCTTCAACACCCATTCCCAGCTCGATCTCACTCTCCTCTACATCCCTGTTGTTGGGAAAAACACCCTACGGACTAGCAAACTAGGGTAAGACTTGCATGCAGATTTTGACCGAATAGAAACTACTTTTTTACCTACAACCCAAGATTTAAACCCCTTTTTCATAGTAAATGCATGGAAAAGGACCACCAACCTTATTACCGGCGTTCGATGTAGATCCTTCGTTTCTCTTCGATTACTTGCTTGCGCTGCTCCTTCCACAGATGACCTGCACTCAAGACAAACAACAACTATGCATGCATGCTACTTCTATACTCAAGGGTTAGAAATCAAGCATAAATTAATCAAACCATAGACAATTCATGCATTGGGATGGGAAAAGTATTCTTTTTATTACTGAAAGTGAATCAACTTACAAAAAAGTTGAGACCGGCTAACGCTCCTTGAACCTGATCCTGGGCTCCTCTTCTTCTGTCCTTCAACTGCTTTGCGTTAAATCTCCTTTGGCATGAGGAAAGGCTAAAGGGTTGGGACAATGGATTACGTAAATGAGAAGAGTTTCTTCACTATATTTTTTCCTCCTCCAAATGGTACCCCTACCCCTTCTTTTATAGGCTAGAAGGAGCTAGGGTTTTGGACAAACCCTCGGCCATGCATGGCTGGGAGTTTCAGTTAACTGACACATAGCTTTTTGTTCCATCGGAAACTTTCCTTTTTTCGTGATTTACGCAGGCTGTTGTGAGTCAGCCAGCGTGCACACGTGTGCAGTAATGGGTTAGGGCGTGTGGGCCTTGACACAAGAGGATTTTCAAAGAGTTGTTCAACAGAGTTTTGGCAAGGAAGGGATATGAGTTGGCCTGATGCCAGGTAAGCATTTGTGGTGCAATTTAGGGTTATAACAAATTCCCCCTAATGTGTGAGGTCAGAAGAGCATCTGATGGCCGAAATACATTACCAATCTTTACTGATGTGCTGAACGATTGAGCCCAAGGATCAGGAGCCAGGAGGTGCCATCTGCAAAATAACAAATGTCTCACCAAGGCGGGCATACCCATGCTCGGGATAAAATAGAACCATGGCTACCAATCAAATACACCGTAGATCCATGTCAAATAACTATAAAGAGTAGCCGCGAATAATACACAGCGGAGCTACATCTCGAAATCAGAAAGATATACATATAGAGTATCCATCTTCTAGAAGCTGATTCAGCCTGATGGCTGGACTTTAGAGCTCGAGAAACAACTTCAAAATCTTCTTAAACTTGGGTAGGAGTGTAATATGAGTGTACGACTGCACTACCCAGAGTTCTTCAATATCTCGTCGGTTATGGACTTGATAATCTTGATGATCGGATTGAAGGCTTCAGTGATTTCGAATAAGGACTTGATTAGACATTTAGGATGGCCGGGTATGCGAACAAGAGACATATTGCAGAGGGGCCGACTTAGGCTTAGTGACAAAATTCCCTTAGACAATAGCATGACAAGTGATAAGACTCAGGCAACATATATGTTAATCATAAGTCTACGAAGCAGGAGGCAACGCAAACTCTCCATATGTTTGGAAGAATAACCAAACGTGGAGGAAACAACTCTATATAGCGAGGAAAGCTTCCTAAGGTCGTACTACATCCCATAGTCTAATGAACAAACAGACATATGTGCTTTATCCAAGGGCGACTCATTATGTTGCCAATAAAGAAAATACTTTTCCCATCCTCTTTTTGGGGTATATTTGATTTTTTTGTTCTTTTCGATAATTTTGGAAAAAGAATAAAGGAATATTATGTTACAATGGAGGAACGAGTACTGCAAACATACAAGCTCAAGGC
>CBVK0103354232.1:0-10759 GCA_900067695.1 Picea abies | reverse complement strand
TAGAGCTCCCTGCCCCCAGACCCAAAGTCTATAAAGTGGAGTAGGTTAGTGCAGGACTTGTACCCGAACTAGGCATACTATATGAGAACAGAGGGCATGTCGCACTAGGTGTGAAGGGGGTTGTGGCCACTGCCATAGACGGGTTCGGTCCACTGTGCGACGTAGTTACGGCCGAGACCATGGTGGCTTGGACTGATGACAGTAAGTTAGGAGATGACTCTCCTGTGGTAGCAACTGTGGTGGGAATTGAAAAATTCCTAGAAGAAGTAACATCGTTTGTTTCCATAGCTGTGTGAGGCACTGTTTGGCGTTCGTGAAATTGGATTGGTACAATAAATGGTGCCAAGATATCAGTGGTTGGGGTTTCAACCGAGCCAAGATTAGCATTTGATTCCTCTGGGAGTTGTTTGGGCACAAAGGTTTGTAACCTGGTCGCTTCAAAAGACCCTTGTTGGTCTAGCTTCCTCCATAATGGTGGCGGGGATGGCTCCACTGTAACCGGCGGCAAGCCAAGAAGCCTTCGTGACCGGCGGAGCTTGGGATCCTCCACTGTGTGAGAAGATCCAAGACACACTAAGGTATTCTAAACATTCAAAAGTAACACACACTAAAAATAAGCCCCTAAGAGATAAGTCAAACAATCACTAAACTATTTGGAAGAACAATTACAACAACCAACACTAGAGCAACTTACCGGTGCAAGTGCAACTTGAACACAGAAGCACCCTCTGGGTATACTCTGCAAAGCGTGGCCCGATGTCTGTCCTAGGTACCGTAGTATACCCCCACAGTCACCTGGGTATGTCCCTAAAAAGAATGGCAACTAGGTTGCCAGCACGCGAACAATCACCAGGCGGGTATAGTCGAAAGTCGGGTAGACCACAATGAGCAGGGTATCAAGATCGAAACCTGTCAAGGGTATCGAGAGAAAATGGTCCGGAAGACAACTGAGGACCTCGAACGGATTCGAGACCCATGAAGCCCCGTGGCAAATTCAAACGACAGAATCCCAAAACAAGCCCTCTATATGTGTTCTCCACTACGATTGGTCCAGCTTTGGAGGGGTTATATCCACTACCTTTCCGCACGTGACCTCATGTTTATCCCTTGTGTTAGAGGGGGGTCTCGGATAACTTCCACAAAATTGGACTTAGACACTCCCTATCTCAGACTCTAATGTTTGGTTTTGAATGGCCTTGAAGAGTTTCCTCTCCAACCTAATTCAAGGCCCTAGTCCTGAACTAGTTTGTGAACCATACAAACATAAAAGTCTAGTAGATTTTTAAAATTAGCGTTGCTTTTATGGATTTATATTACGTCAAGGGGTATGAGGGTGAAAATGATGATGTGTAAAGACGAAAGAAAAAATGAAAGAAAAAAGCTGAAAACAAAAGACTTTTACTAAATGCAAAATTTCAACAACTTTTCACATTTTTTTTTTTTTTATAATTTTTCTAAGATTTTATACAACAAACTTAAGGGAATTTCGCTCGACTACGAGCTACTTATGATCTAAGTGAACTTCAAAAACTTACAAAACAAAAGACTTTTCCCTAGCTAATGATGCAGAAACACACCTTTCAACCAAAGAAGAAAATGGAAAGAGATTTTTTATTTTATTTAAGTGATAGTAAAGCAACAAAGGGAAAATACCGACAAGCAAAAAACCAAGAAAAAAAAATTCTGGCTTAAAGTGCAGATTGCAAAGAATCAGAGTAAAGAACCACACAATGGCAATAAAAAAAAACAAAGACTCTCACGCTTGTCTAAAAACCATAAAAAAAAAAAAAAATTATTTTTATTTTCTATCAACTATTAACTGAGAAAAAACAGGCTAAGGGTAAGATGACCTAACCTACTGACTGTTCAAACATAGACCCAAACACCTGAGAGGAATACTTCTTATCAAAGGAGGGGATGACTGCCCTACCCTGAACAAAAAGTAGCCTGTCCAAGCACACGACTGTCATTAAAACAACACGCGTGCAAACACATGTTGAATAGAGACAGAAAGAGTGTACACGCATGCTGACCTTGTACAGGCCGCGTGTATATCTAAATTCTAAGGAAAAATATGAAAACAGACAGTCCAGACCAGGAAGAGGCCTTTGGTATTGATAACCAGGGTCCCTTGAAGGCTTGGATGCTCTTTCTAGCAGAAAAGACAAATAATGTAAGGAATAATAAGGCAAAAAAAGACAATCTGAGATAGGATTGTGAACCAACAAGACTCAGACAGGATTCCAAAAAACTCCCTGAGAATGTGTAATTTTGATAGGGAAGAGGAGGACTGCCTCTAAGGTTCTCTGAACTCCTACACGCTACTGCTATCTCTATAGCTAGCATTCACACACGAGCTGTCAGAGGATAGGGCGCGGGTACACGCATGCAGACCTTCTGCAGGCTGCGTGTACCTCTGTGTGTCCCAAAAAGTACAGTCAAGCAAAAGTCAGGGAAAGCTGGTATGGAAAACCAGGCTCCCTGCTAGCTCAAACCTTACAGAAAAAGACAGGCAAAGAAAAAATAGAAAACCTAATCTTTAAACTACCCAAAAACTTAAATAAATCCAGGAACCCTAAAGAGTATGATCCCCAATGGAGTCGCCAATTCTGTTGTTGGGAAAAACACCCTACGGACTAGCAAACTAGGGTCAGACTTGCATGTAGATTTTGACCGAATAGAAACTACTTTTTTACCTACAACCCAAGATTTAAACCCCTTTTTCACATTAAATGCATGGAAAAGGACCACCAACCTTATTACCGACATTCGATGTAGATCCTTTGTTGCTCTTCGATTACTTACTTGCGCTACTCCTTCCAGAGATGACCTGCACTCGACAAACAACAACTATGCATGCATGCTACTTCTATACTCAAGGGTTAGAAACCAAGCATAAATTAATCAAACCATAGACAATTCATGCATTGGGATGGGAAAAGTATTATTTTTATTACTGAAAGTTAATCAACTTACAAAAAAGCTGAGACCGACCACCGCTCCTTGAACCTAATCCTGGGCTCCTCTTCTTCTGTCCTTCAACTACTTTGCGTTAAATCTCCTTTGGCATGAGGAAAGGATAAAGGGTTGGGACAATGGATTACGTAAATGGGCAGAGTTTCTTCACTATATTTTTTCCTCCTCCAAATGGTACCCCTTTATAGGCTAGAAGGAGCTAGGGTTTTGGACGAACCCTCGGCCATGCATGGCCGGGAGTTTCAGTTAATTGACCCATAGCTTTTTGTTCCGTTGGCAACTTTCCTTTTTTCATGCTTTGTTAGGTACATGCGGGCTGTTGTGAGTCAGCCAGCATGCACACGCGTGTAGTAATGGGTTAGGGCACATGGGCCTTGACACAAGAGGATTTTCAAAGAGTTGTTCAACAAAGTTTTGGCAAGGAAGGGATATGAGTTGGCCTGATGCCAGGTAAGCATGTGTGGTGCAATTTAGGGTAATAACAATCCCTCCCAACTCAAGTCACAAAGAGAAATACTTTATTTAGAAATTATTTTATAAAGCATGTACTTAGATTGCTATCATGAACTGTTAATTGAAGTACAATTACCCAATACACGGAGAACACCTTGTATTGGAGGTTTTTATGAAACCTCCTCGAAAAATTTGTCCCTTATAGTGGAGGGAGGAAAAAAAAGGTTTTTGCAAAGGATTTAAAATTGATGCAGCTCAATCGCCACAACACATTGGCATGTCTACAAACATAACGCCTAGGTGCTTAACAAATAAAGTGCACTGATAACCGTTATTAATATAAAATGCTAAAACATCATTTTTATTTAAAAATAAAATCAAATGCATAGTGGTAATCCATGATAACGTAAGAACCCCAATGTGTGTATAAAAGATGCAACAGATGAGGTGACAATAATTGGTTATTGAATGAAAAATTCAATTTAAAAAACCATAAACTTTCCATGGTGTTCTTAAAAACCCTACCGCCTCAGTACATCTACAATAGTGGGGCACCAAAAAACAATAATGGTGTTCTTAATAATACTATAGCCTCGATTTTTTAATATAAACTAAAAAATACAACTAGTGTGTTACTCATACACTAACGCACTAGTGCATCCCGCTATATGGTGCACCGCTATAGGGTAAAATAAAAAATCATACTGATGCATTCAAGTACCAAAGAACACACATGTGCATCTTGTTGTTGGGTGCACCACAATAGGGTAAAATAAAACAAATTACCAAACTAAATTTCATTATTACATTCCCTTTTGTGCTTCCAACCTCTCACCCAATCACCGATGCTCACCCTCCTTCTATGGTCTCCCTGTACATTGACTTGGTATAGCTATCTACATAGTACATCAATGAACAACTAATGAACTACCCATTAGAGGTGAAGTGTGCCAATATTGTGACAATAAGGGATAGGCACCTAATCTCCTCTACACCAAATGCATCTATCCACAATTAAGAACCAACAACTTGGAAGTTCGTAGCAGAAACAATGGCTGCACTAACATATCTTTGCACATATGCCATTTGTCTCTCTCCTACAATTCCAGGTGGTAGAGAAGGGAACTGGGGGTAAACCTCCCCCCTCCTAGATAACTTGGTGATAAAAAAAGATATCCTCCTTTGTATGCTAATACCAAAGATCTACACTGTAGCAAAATCTAGTGAATTACAACTAGATATGGTTGTACGTTGACCAAGTATAGCTATCTACATAGTAATTCATTGGCCACACACTCCTCTTATGCAATTTCATTCTTAAAATCCTCTTATGTATCCCTTCTTGACAATTTGATTCCATCATTCACTTCTCCTTGCTAATATTGTCCTTCACACTAGAATCATTTTCTACTACAATACAGGGCCCTTGCATTGACATTTCATCATCTAAGTTTTTTTTTTCAATTTTCATGACATGATTGGGGAAGCTATCATTTGTCTCACATTAGCATCACACTGCGTCAGTTTTGTACCACAAATGTTGATGTAGAAGTGAATATGTGTATCATTATAAACATATTTTATGTTGAATTTGTTTCTATAGCTTCATCCTTGTGTCATATTTACATTGTTTTTGTGTCATATTTTTGTCGTATTTGCATGCTATCTCTTTGTATTTGTGTTCCATGTGTTTCTTATTTGTGTTATATTTTGTATCTCTATTTTCAAAGCATGTATCAATATTTGTCTCATTAGTGTAACATTTTGCATTGCGTATTTTTATATAGAGTCATATACAATTCACAATAATGCATGTCGTATCCCATTTTATGTCTACATATAAGTGCACACAATAAATGTGTTACATTAGCATTGTATTGACATTGTAGCTATGCTAATAACATCACATTCAATTTCATGTGTATGGTTATAGTGACATGTTAAAATCCTTTTTAGATTCATATTTGTGATGGTTATTCAGTGATTCATTATTATTGTATTAATTATATCAAATATATCTCAATGAAAAATTATGTAATTTCTATACTTTAGAAGCTCTCCTCTCAAATCATCTTGTATATATTCAATAGTTGATTCATGTGGTATGCCATCTCCTGAGAAATTTATTTACCTCAGCTCATCTTCATCTCTATGCCATGTTCTAAAAGATTAATATGCACATCAAAGAATGAACAAAGATAATGAAAAGTGTAGTATATTTAATCCAATTAATACTATAATGTACACTCTAAACTTTATTGAAACATGCAATATAAATGGTACACATGAAATGTGTATAGTAACTTTGATTGAAATTCATAGAATTCAATCTACTCTCAATAATGTGATTCTCGTATACTATAATTCTCCCTTTTGATATAAGCCTCTTTATAAACTTTCAATTTTTTTTCATTAAACATTTTCATTAAAGAGAGAGGGAAAGGGGAAGAGGATGAGGAAGAATAAGATGAATGAGAGAGAGGGAGAATAAGAATGGGAAGATAGAGGAAGATAGTGAGAATAATAAAGAGGAAGGAGGAGAGGGAGAGTAAAAGGAGGAAGAGGAAGAGGTATATTATAAGATCTAAACCCTTGTTTTGATTTGTAAATTGTGATCTAATTTTTGAAACCCTATGAGAAAATATATCTGACATTCCTTATCCCAAAGATAAACCCTCACATCAATCCCAAATCTTAAATGGAATCTACAATATTTTTTTAAATCGTGACAAATGCGAAAAAATATTACCTTCCCTATGGTGGGAATCCAACATATTTGGTGAAGGGCCCTCAAATATTTCTTCAATATATTTGTTGAATGCCCCATGGACCTTTCTCGGAACTAATGAGATTTTTCCAGAAGCTAAAGAAAATTCAAGATAGGAAAGTGAACTCATTTTCTCACTTTATTTTTTAAATGTAGAAATAATGAAATGAAAAAAACAGTTTTAGATTGTTGTAGTTTTGAAAACTATGAGTTTTTTAATCACATTTACACCATGTTTGCATTGATTTTTGCACATTTTGTGTGACAAACTATGCCTCTTAAAAGCACACATTTGACACCAATATAGACACTAAAGTAACTATTTGATGCACTTACAATGAACAATGACAATTAATTAGATGCAAGAGTATCCAAATACAATGCATATTGTTTCAATCCCTTTCTATGTGGTGTATTTACAAATGCCATGTGATGCAATTGTCAATGTAAGAAACGGGTGCACTTGAGACAAAACATGTCTCAGCACATAACCTTGACAAGGTGACAATAGAGCCCTATATTTTAATAATGATGATGAAATTTTAATAATGACTCATCATCGATATCCACTTACTTTGCTACCGCTTTGATGCAATCCCTAAGTTTATGCAAGTTTAAGTTTATGTAGATGAAATTCACACCATAAAATTAATTTAAAATAAACTACAATAAAATTCAAACTTTAGTAACATATTTTTTTTTAAAAGATGCTCTAAAATAGTTATTTAGAATGTATTCAATGGTTCGTGCTTTGGGCCTTATTACAATATAAGTCATTTATAATATATTCAATGGCCAATGCTTTGGACCTATTGAGCCTCAACAAGTCCCCTTTAAATTTTAAACTAAAATTCTCGGGTCCCTTCATTTACATTCTCTTTTACCAAATTTTTTATTATTTGATTTTCTTTTGTCACTTCAAATTTTTTATTGATGTATTGAATTTGTAAATACATAAATACATTTTTAAATTTCTCTTTGATCATAAAAATTGAAAACTTGCTATAAATTTTGAAATCCCTAAAAATTCAATAAAATGAAATAAAAAATCTTCTTTGTTCAAATAATGTCACTTATTGGCTTTTCCTTCTCGAAAAATCCTGATACCCGATAAACCTTTTGATATGGATATCAATGTTCTATTTAAGATCTATGATATGGATTTACCTTATACCAGATGTCTGATATACAATATAGTCGATACTTGACGTCTTGATATTGGATATTAGAATTACCTTAAAATAAAGGTATTGGCTAAACGTTTTATTTCTTGGGTTTTTTTTTAAGAAATTAATCTAAATTTGATAATTTAAATTTGGATAATTTTTTTTTGTTGTTGTTTAAATTGCTTTTTTGAATGTATAAATGGATTCAGTGTGCTGAAACACTTAGATTATACAAACTTAGCCACTCAAATCTGGAGATCCAACCATTCATTACTGGATTTCGGGCAAAATCAAACTGAAAAAGTGACCAGAAAAACCCTAAAAGATAGAACGTTTAGACTACTGCTAAAATAAAACTCACATACATTGTGGATATCTAGATATCTCATGATCATTAAATTGATAATTAAAGGTTAAACAAAGGTTTAATCATGGACATTTAAAGCAATTAATAATGGTATTAAAGCTTAATCTGTACGGTTTTGAAACACGTCTTGAGGTTGTAAGGCCAATTTAATACGATGGCTTGTTAATGAAGATTTATTAAAATTTCAAATAAAAACACTAGCTGATAGATTAATGGTGTTTTGACAATAAGTAAGTATCATTTATAACATTTACAATCAAATCTTAAAACTAAACTAAACCTTTAATAATACGAAAATTCCATTTTTCCACTATCATTGTTACTGTTGTCGATCGCTGTATCATTGTTACTGTTGTCGATCACTGTGAACGCTAGTGTTCTTTTGAACCATTCTGCAGATCATTTTTCGATGTTATTTTTGCAGTAGAAGTAAGTTCAAACTTATTTTTACTTTGATCCTTAAGAATAATTCAATGTTTTATTGTTATTTTATTTCCCTGAATAATTTAATGTTTTATTGTTATTTTATTTTTCTTTGAATAATTTTGTAGGTTAAACATAATGCTACCCAAAGGATTGAAAAAGCTAGTTAAAGCCATTGAAAAATTGAAGACACTTTTTATTATATAAGAATTTATGGGTGTGAGGTTCCTCCACATGTTCTTCCTAGGTATGTTCCATATAGGTTTTCTCTTAGAGACATTTCCTATCAAAATGTTGGGATAGTTATAAAATTAGCTTTAAATATTGGTTTAAAGAAGGTTTGGTCTTTGTTTCCAATCAAATTGGGAATTTTCACTTTATATATTATCAACATGCTAGAGTGGAAGCAAAATCTCTTGAGAAAATCTAATTGTCTTATATGGCTTTCAAAAAACATGATCCTTTAAACATTGTGCATGATCATTGTCAAGATTTAAGAAATTTCAAAGTTTACCAACATGAAGATCTTCCTTTTGATAAAGTGTTCCAAAGGGGTCAATCATATGAAAAATTATGCAAAATAATTGAAGAGATTCCAGAAGGTCCTAACTAAGATGAATTTTTATCTTTTCAAATTCACAGGAAGTTGTCTCTGGGAACTATATTTGTAACTAATAACCAATCTCTCCAAGGCCATGACAAGCAATAGTTGCAAACAAAGTAGTCACATCCTTCAAATAGTGTGCATGTGGAGCATCCAAAACAACAACAGGGGAATCAACATTAGTAAGGACAAGAATTGAAGACACCACAGAAAAAGCATCCACAAAAGAATCAATCAGAAGAAAACATGGCCGCTATTACAATTGTTGTTATTTACAAAACTCCTATGGCATCAATTCTAGGTAATCCTTCTTTTGAGATTGTTTATCTTGATTCTTTAGAGATAGTAGTAGTGGATACACCTAAACATGTCATGATATGGGATGCATAAAAACTTAGTAAGCTAATTTTTGCTGATGAGGATGTAGATTCAATGGCAGTTTTTGCTTATGCTAATAAGTAGTCTATTGACAACCTCAAAGATATTATTAGACATCAACAAGAGATCAAGTCTTTTGAGGACAATTTGCAACATCAAAAGTCTCTAGCTGAAGATGAGAATAAAAAACAAGTTTGTGGTTTTTTAGAGCAACATCAAGTTCAACTGCAAGATCTTGAAAATCATCTCAAACAAGAAAGCAAAAAATTAAAGAAGCATCTACAAAAGAAATTGCACAAAAAAAGAAAATCAAATTAATCAACTATCTTCATTGATTTTATATTTTCAAAGTAAACAATTGGCATGGGAATTCATAAATAAAGAAGCCTTACATCAACATCAATTGAACAACTCAAAATATCTCAGGAAGATTTCTACCAGAATTTTAGTCATATTTAGAAATACAATAAAACTCTGAATGATTTCTTAAATATTATTAATGCTAAAATGTATGAGATTAAACAGGTTCACGATACATTTGAGAAAGTGAATAATTGGCATGAAAAATACAAATCATCCCCAAATAGAATTTCAGGAGTTTCAGAGCAGGAAAGACTCAAAATTCAAATCACTCTGGAAAGTTAGGTACATAAAATGAACTATGCACATAATCTTGTTGCATATGCAATTAAATATTGCTCAAACATTTGGGATAATGCAATGGATATCATCACTGAGTTTGATATGCCAAATGTACAATTTTTGGTAGTTTTAGTCTTGGGAGAATATTTTTATATTGGTCTACAGAAACAAATAAAAGACTCAGAAGGTTTGATATAGGGATTGCACAGATGGGATATGTAAGTAATCAATTAGTTCCTTGTCAATCCATCAACATGCACAAAAGTAATTAAAAACTTATGTTCCAAGTTACATGGAGAAATGGTTACTATTGCAAGAAAGGTTTACTATTGTGAGATTAATTTGTACAAGTAAACTCTTGAACTCACCTCACAAACTATGAGCAATTTCACTAAATGGGAAATATATATCAATGGGATCGAGAAATGAAAACAACAAATCAAACAAAAGGATCCTATAAATTTGCAACAAACTCTCCTCATTTAGAAATGACTCTATTAGGCTTGAGAGGAATTTTGATTTCCGGTTACCATTTAGGCTTGAGAGGAATTTTGATTTCCGGTTATCATTTAGACTTGTTTATATAATTTTGTATTAACGACCAAAGGGTTGGAAATTCTGGAGGATTGGCTAAGTGCACTACTGTAAAAGTCAATTTTGTGGAATTGAAGACCTGTAGTGGCGATATTTATATTGTGTTTCAATTGTTTGGTATTATTGTTCATGCAAGTGAAATACAAATTTTCAAGCCATTATATCTTTCTTTTAGATGGGTCCATGGAATGGATGTTTATATTCTTTGTTTTCTACACTATTATTAAAATATCTGAGAAAATATTTTGTTTATTCCATTCTTGATTGAATTTGATGCAATTGATATTTAATTAAATATGAGCATATAGAAATTAAATATTCAAATATCTTAAGCCCTAGTATTGGCTCATTACCCCTTAATTGGGGCATATTATATTAGTAATCTTATT
>CBVK0103354231.1:0-18259 GCA_900067695.1 Picea abies | reverse complement strand
GGGTACAACTAGCCACTGGAACCAAAAGAAAAGTAACAAAGGTCATACCCGCATGCCAATTCGTTATGAGTGGATTGCCCACCTAGGTGAACCTAAACATACTTCCTTTAGGATCTTATGACCTGTTGATTGGCATGGACTGGTTGGCTACCCATAAAACCAAGTTGGACTATTACAATAAAACTTTGGAGTGTGAAAAAGGGAGAAATTTAACCCTACAAGGGATTCAAAATCTTTTCTCAATGAGACAAATATCAACAGTTCCAGTGAAGAAGTATTACAAGAAAGGATGTCCATTGTATGCAATACAAGTGTTGGACTCTATTGAGGATGAAAAACCAAGCCTAGAGGACCATCCCATATTGAGAGAGTATAAATATGTATTCCCAGAAGAGGTACCAGGTCTACCTCCAAGAAGAGACATTGAATTTTCAATAGAACTTGCACTAGAAGCGGTGCCAGTTTCTAAAACACCCTATAGAATGAGTACCCCAAAGTTGATTGAGCTCAAACTACAACCAAATAAAATGATGGACAAAGGATACATTCGACCTAGTGTGTCTCCATGGGGAGCACCAACCTTGTTTGTGAAAAATAAGGATGGCACACTTAGGTTGTGCGTATAGTATAGGAAACTCAATAAGATGACCATAAAGAATAAGTATCCCTTGTCAAGAATCGATGACTTGTTTGACCANGCTACCATTTTCTCCAAGATTGGCTTGAGGTATGGATACCATAACGTTCGAATTAAGGATGAAGACATCCACAAAAAAACCTTTCGGACAAGATATGGTCACTATGAATTTTTGGTGGTGCCATTTGGGCTAACCAATGCACCAACCATTTTTATGTGCTTAATGAATAATGTACTCAGCAAATTCTTAGAAAAATTTGTATTGGTTTTCATTGATGATATTCTAATATATTCTAAGAATAGGGAAGAGTATGAATAACATCTTAAGTTATTACTTCAAGTACTAAGAGAACATCATCTCTATGCTAAGTTTAGTAAGTGTGATTTTTTCCGTAAACAAGTCCATTACATAGGCCATGTTATTTCTGAAGAAGGGGTGGCAGTTGATCTTGACAATATTAAAGCCATCATGGATTGGCCTACCCCAAAGGATGTATCTAATATCAAATCCTTTATGGGCCTAGTAGGATACTATAGGAGGTTCATAAAATTATTTTCCAAGATTGGTTTCCCAATCACTTCCCTTCAGAAAAAGGGAGTTAAATTCATTTGGACATCAGAATGTGAAGAGAGATTCCAAGAGTTGAAATACCTTCTAACCAATGCACCTGTACTGAAGATTGCAGACCCAAACAAGGACTTCCTTCTATGTACAAATGCCTGAAAGGAAGGACTCAAAGGAGTCCTTATGCAAGAAGAACATGTAATTTGCTATGAATTCATAAAATTGAATGAGCATGAAATCAATTATATGAACCATGATCTAGAATTGGCTTCCATAGTGCATACTTTAAAAATGTGGAGGCATTACCTCATGGATAGAAGATTTGTGCTTATGACAGACCATTGTGGGTTGAGGTACCTGTTTGATCAACCAAAACTTAATGTTAGACAATCTAGATGGATGGATCTCCTTAGTGAGTTTGATTTTGAAATCAAACATATTAAAGGAAAAGAAAATAGGGTGGATGATGCCCTTAGCAGAAGTGTCAAAGTGATTCACTTGGCAGTGGTAAGAACCTATGAAATGAATGTCAGGGAGAGATTCAAGAGTGCACAAGAGTGCAAAAGAAACTGATGCATTCTTCTAGACTGTAAAATCATACTTAAAACAAGAGCCCACAAGGCTGAAGTACGAATTTTATCAAATGTTGAATGATGGCCTTCTAACTTACAAAGATATGATGTATATCATGAATTGTGACGAGTTGAAGAAGTTCATGATGGATGAACTACAAAAAATACCATATATTGGTCATCCTGGTTATCAGAAAATGATTACGACCACTAGGAAACTGTTCTATTGACTAGGACTGAAGAAGGACATAGCCAATTACTTGGCTAAATGTCTAGAATGTCACCAAGTTAAGGAAGAAAACTGACATCCAACAAGGTTGTTGCAGCCCCTACTAATTCCAGAATGGAAATGGGAAACCATCTCCATGGATTTCATCACCGGATTACCAAAATTGACCAAGCAGAATGATGCCATCATGGTATTGGTGGACAAATTGAGCAAGGCTTCTCACTTCATTCACGTCAATTCAACTTGCAAGGCAACAGATATTGTGAGTATTTTCATGAAAGAAATATTTAGGCTGCATGGCATGCCTAAAGAGATCATATCTGACAGAGATACGAAATTTACTTCAAACTTTTGGAAATATTTAATGGCTGGTTTTGATCGTAAATTGTTGTTTAGTACAACCTATCACCCTCAAACTAATGGAAAAACAAAGAGGGTAAACCAAGTATTAGAGGACATGTTGAGGATGCATGTAATGCATCAAGCTAAGAAGTGGGAAGACTACCTACCACTGGTATATTTTTCCTACAACAATGGCTATCAAGAGTCATTGAAGATGAGCACTTTTGAATCCCTCTATGGTAGACAGTGCAAGATTCTAATCAAGTGGAATAATCTAGTAGATAGAATTACAATCGGGCCAAACATGCTAAAATAAATGGAACAACAAGTAATTCAGATAAAACAAAATCTAAAAATAGCTCAAGATAGACATAAAATCTATGCAGATAGAAAGAGGACTCCTAAGGAGTTCAAAACAGGGGATCATGTGTATTTCCGAGTTAGGCCTAGGAAAATATCCTTGAGGATGGGAGATTGTGCCAAGCTAGAAGCTCTGTATTGTGGACCCTTTGAAATTTTGGGTAGAGTGGGACCTGTAGCCTATATAAGGCTAGCACTCCCTCCCACAATGAAGGCACATGATGTTTTCCATGTTTTGTTATTAAAGAAATATGTACATGATTCTAATCATATTATTGACTGGTCTATGATTCAGGTGGAACCAAAGGGAGAATTCCTGTCAGAAACTCAATGCATAATAGATAGGAAGGAAACCACACTCCAAAATAGAACCATTGCATAGGTCAAGATGCAATGGAAACACTTTGGCCCAGATGAGGCTACACGGGAAATGGAGGATGCCATGAGACAAGCATATCCATTTTTGTTTACTTCTGTACATACAGAGCACATCGACAGATGGAACATCGAGGATGATGTTATTTTAAGGGGGAGGGGATTGTAATACCCGTATTTCCCCATAGTTTGTAAATATAAATATAACTGACCAAGAGACTATGGTAGACTAGATATGTGTGAATGTTTTATTTGTTGAACCTTTGTATAAAAGGTCAAATGTATGTATTTTCTGTTATTAATAGAAAATGGATAAGTGTTGCATAACTGCTCAAACAGGAGTTTTCCAAGATAGACCATGGATTCTATGAGAGATATGGTGAGGGGAACTATAAATTATTGAGATGACCCCCCATAAAACTCATACTTTACTGGAATTAATGGCTCAGACCCAGAACAGTTTTCTGACACATAAATGAATTGCCAGTCAGAGTGGTAGCTAGAAGAGTCATCCTCAAGAGTTAATGAGGAGATGGGTAGAGTACCCATCTGCAAGACTTCCATACCTGACCAAGAGCTAGGGATTCATATCCACACAACCTTTTTGAGGAAGGCAAGAAAGGGGTAATTCTTGGGCAGAGGAAGAGGAGCGAGAAAGAAAACCTGTGAAGAGACCAGAGTCGAAAGAACAATCTCGAGAAGAGAAAAAGAGCGGTTATAGCTCTCTGGTTTGAGGAAGAACTAGGTAATAAGATCATTCTGGATGTAGGAAGCCATGGACATGGTTTTCGTTACAAGATAATAAACGAGGCTGACGAGTGACTGTGGAAGTACTCATGTAGACCTCCTTGCTTGGAATAGAGAAAACTTGTGGCCAAGATCCTGTGGGAGGAGGAGAGTAACCTTCGTCCTTGACTGTCAGTGAGAAAGAAAAAAGATTCTCTCTCAGAGCATCATGGTCTAACTTAGGGGTGGCCAACGACAAATCCATCAGGAGTGTTTGTGCCTATGGTTGGGTGGAAGCAAGCACCCCTTTCAACAATTGCTTCCAGTTTCCGGTTTCTAATAAGTATCTTCATACTTTGTGTATTGAAATGGAAATGATGGTTGAATACATATATTTATCTATCTATGAATTATTTCTATATTGAATGATTAAGATATATGTATGTATTATCTCCCTATGAACTTATTCTTCTGAATGGTCGTCTACTTGCCTTAGTTTAGTTGTTAAAGAGTTGTGGAACATAAGCCACAAGAGGGTCGGGGTAGGATTTATTGGAATGTTTAAAGTCTTGTCGATCTCTAAAATCTACCCTCATATGAATTTCAAGTTCAAACCCTATGGGAGGAGGGTGCCTCTTTCAAAATCCTCTTCGTATGACCGAGGTCTCATGCCCATATCCTTAACTAATTCACGGCTAAGATATTTGTGTGTAACCCATGAGAGTTTTGAAGGACCCATGTGACCAAGATCTAGGAACCCTACGCTAGGTCAAAAAGGAGATAAGCCTTTTTGGCTTTATAACTCTAAGAATTCGAGGCTCTGGAGTGTGTCGACCCTACCATTTATAAACCAATTGAAGGAAACTGAGGGTTACAATTACCCATAAGGTTGATCGGTGCCTGGTGGTCTCCCTAGCTGTGGCAGATGGACCTGCCCCACCGTTAAACCTAGACCCAATTACCCATCGTGAAGTAACATGAACCATCAATTCGATATTATTCAGGAGTCCCCTTAGCCATTGGATATACACTGAGGTAACTTCGAAAAAGTACCACTCCGGGAGAACAGAGATGCTATAGCATCAAAATCCATGAAATTCGAAGTTATGAAGTGAGAAGATCCGTGGAATTGGGGAGTTCGTTAAGAACCCCTCTTAACCATCTGATCATCTAGAGGAGGGACACGCATACGGTACTTCGACAAAGTCGTACTTTGGGAGAGTGGAGTGGCCATAAAGTCGAAACTCTTGAAGGCTGAAGTTACGAAGTAACGAGAACCATAGATCTAGGGATCCTTTAGGATCTTCCTTGGTCATTGGATCTATGTCAAGATCAGCCTAGCGTTGACCACTCCTAAAGAAAGGGAGTGGAAAGCGAGTGCAACACCATTACGTCGAATTTGCGAAGTGATAAGAGCCGTAGATCTTAGGACGTTTCAGGATCTCTCATGACCGTCAGATATAGACCATGGTTAGCCTAGCACTAACCACTCTAAGAGCAAGGAGGAAATCACACCACGAATCCCTCGAACACCTAACTTACGAAGTAGTGAATGTTGTAGATCCAGGGGTTTCAAGGACACACCTCAACCGTGAGATCGAAGGACTTGAAAGGCGATCACTATGGGGTGATGTGGCACGCCGACATCACCCAAGGTGATGTGGACCCACGTTTGACGTGCCATGTGTCACCTAGATTCAGACGTTTCACAGAACCTACATGCCTATTAAAAAGTGACATGTCTCACCCACTGTAAGAGCCATGTGTCCTCTCTCCCTTGTTACGTGTCATCTTTGGCAATTACCTGTTTTTTCCATGTGGTGGGAGGAGTATTCGATACCAGCCTATAATTGTCGTCGCATCTAGTACGTCACCTCGTGCGAGAGTGGACCCTTCGGGAGTTCAAGACTTTGGGACTCCAGGGGTTTGGGATGTAGTGTCGTGGGTAAGGTGAAAGGCTCGAAGGCTAGAGCCAAATGGAAATAACTCCAGGGGTTTGGGATGTAGTGTCGTGGGTAAGGTGAAAGGCTCGAAGGCTAGAGCCAAATGGAAATATTTTAGGATCCTTTAGGAATTCGGGACTCCAGAGGGCATGTGTTCATAAAAGAAAAGGGGCGTTTAGCGTCGAAGCATTGAACATCGAATTCTCCTCTACCTTATGTGTTATATGAGGATTAAGTCTCACTGTTAGTTTGGATGGTGGGTGGACCTTCCCTGCGAGAGGTAGGAACCTGGAAATGGTACGAATGAGATGGATCCACGTGGGTGCCATGTGGACCTCAACCAATGAACGCCTGAAGGACTTCGGTAAGCCATAACCTATAAACTAGAGGTCTGATTAGAGACTGGTAAAATTATTTAGAAAGCTACGGGTGAGTATAATAGGATGAATCATCTCAGAGAGATGATTCAAGATGATTTGAGTAAGCAAAAATTTGATGCCTCGTCCATAGAAAGAGTACTTAGGGGTTGGGTGTGTTACAACAACAATGAATTCAATTTGAAAAATGGTTAAACATTATATAATGAAATTGAATGGTTATAACTTTTTACAATCACCATTCAAATTAAATGATCTCATATAACTAGAATTAAACATTATATGGCATCTCAAATTTAAATGAGTGATACATCTCAAATTTAATTTTTAAATAGAGAAATCATTAATGATGGTAATCATTAACATACACAATACATTTTATAAATCAACATCAACACGATATAAAAAGACATAATATACATGAATGATAATATAAAAAATGATACATGTATTAGATATACATCTAAAATACGTCAAATATGGAATTTTAAATATAACTGAGTGATACATCTCAAATTTAATTAAAAAAACAAACAAATCATTAATAATATAAATAAAACAACATCAACAACAATATGATATGAAAAGACATAATATATATGAACAATAATATCGAAATCAATATATATGCCAAATATACATCTCAAGTTAAATATAAATGTCAAATATGCATGTAAAATATACATCACAACAATCGAATATATACATATTAAAAATTGTTATAAGCTATGTTTGCCACAAGAGCTAGATGAAACAATACATTTGCCTCTAAATCTAGAGGTGTTAGTACCTTCTCCACATAATAAGGTAGAATGTTGCGTCTAAGTAGGAGATGATGCATTTTACTGATGGAGCATATGTTGGTTAATTTGTTGCTGGAGGAGATGGTGGTTGGTTTTCTATTAAAGCAAGACATAATGGTTAGTGTGCTAGAGGAGGAGATGGTGATTTGTGTGTTGGAGGAGATGGTGGTCAGTTATTTTTGTTGGAGGAAGAGCTAGTGATTGGTCGACTAGAGGAGGCGATGGTGGTCGATATACTATTGGAGGAGGAGATGGTGGTTGATCTGCTATTGGAGGAGGAGATGTTATTCAGTTTATTAACAAAATATATGATATGGCTTATGCAGCACATTGGGTATCTACACTTGAGGAAACTCATCTGCCTTAGCCATTTACTCATCATGTTGGGGAGGAACCTCCCCAACATGTGTGCGAACATCTACAATATAGAAAACAACAATAATTAGACAATTCAAACAAAATATTACAATCAATTACATTTGCATTAAACAAGGCAAAAAAATATGCACCTAGATTAATCAAAATACAATGATAATATTACCTCTCACATTTGGTGGCTTAACCTAACTAAATAGGATGTTTAGAAATCATTTTTCAGTCCATCCCTACATATGAGTATTGTACAAGATCAAGGACGTGATCATCCTCACTATATAGCAAATCCAATACATTTGAACTGACCAACCTACATGGCCACTCCAGATGGCCCCTCTTGGGAAACATCTACCCCCACATGCATATACACACATCAGTCACCAGCCTAAGAGGGAGGTGGTCAAATTAAAAAATGAACTAAATCCACTAGGGAAGTGAAGGAGTTGAGGAATTCGACAACATGGTAACATCGACAATGGGATAGTCGTACAAGGATGGTGAGCACTATTGCTTGTATGGTTTGAGGAATTTAAGGAATGTGAAAATAACTTTACCGTCTGATGTTTTTTTAAATTTTACCCTACCTTGGTGCACTAGATAGTAAGATGCACTATTGCATTCATATGTTCCAGGCTCGTCTCTAGGGTTTTAAAAAAATTCTATGTTGATGTGCCATCTGTTAGTAGGCACTAGTGTGGACACACATTATTAATATCACTAATTATTTTTTGTAATTTTTTTAAATAAAAACTAATATTTAATGAAAAAATGTCTAAACTTTATTCATTTATTATTCCACAAAGACACAAACAAGACATGCCTGTGCACTTAGGGTGTAAAAATGCATTGGTAATTGAATGTTTTACAATGCATCAATAATGGAAATGCACATATGTCTCTATAGAGGAGTGTGTAGATCAGTTTCTATAATATTTTTAAATAATCTATTGTGTATAACAAAATGACTAAATCTTATTTGTTGCATTTTTTATAAGGACGCAATAGTGCACTTAAGGTTTAAAAAGACATTGATTAGAATTTGTTTTTCTAGTGCACTAATAAGTTTTTGTTATTTTTTTTAAATAAAACCGATATTCTAAAACAAAATGACTAACCTTATTTGGTGTGTATTATATAAGGATGCACCAGTGTGCTTATGATTTAAAGATGTGTCAACTAGAGTTTTATCATGAAATAATAAGAACAATCATCGGAAGCACCAATATCAAGAATACATTGTGCACCTATGGGAGTGCACCGACAATTTTTTGTAAATTTTTAAATAAAAACTGATATGTAACAAAATGTCTAAACTTCATCCAATTCATTTTATATAGTGATGCATCGATGCACTTATCATTTTAAAACACACAGATTACAATTTGTTTAGAAATTATTTAAACCAATATTTTATTACAAAATAATAATAATGACCTCTGATGCACGTATAATGAGAATGCATTGGTGCACCACATATGTGAGTGCACTAGTGTGCTTAATATGAGATAAGCACACTGACCGAAAACCTCTTATAAAACCTTCAGCCACTCACTTCTTCTAGTAACCACTACTATAAATGTATAAGAGAGAAATTTTTCAAGAAGTTTCTGCAAAAACCTCCACTAGAAAATGTTTTCCTTATATATGTTAGGATATTTAGACACTTAGGAGTTAGTTAAGATCAACTTGGTCTAACGTGTCATTAGGTAAAAGTGTGTTTTTTAAGTATGCATTAGTATGCATTTGTGCTAGCCTCATAATCCTAAAGTTCTATAGTCTAAGTATTTTCTAGTATAAATGTTTTTAGAAATTAGTTTATTCTAGTTTGTTAGGATAAGGACACCTAGCTTCTATGTAAAGGAAAACCTATCATACTCATGTGATTATGTGATTGGTTTTTCTCCTATATTTTATTTTAGAGTTGAGATACATAAACTAGCTCTTTCTTCAAGTGAGGTTAAGGAGTAGATTATGAATTCTCACTTCAGATTGTAATCACTTTTTCTGTATTAATAAAATTGTGTGTCTGAGGACACTTTGTCAACATGGTATCAGATCCATGGTGAAAATTGTGATGGAAGTGAATTGTTGATGGATCAAGGAAGCAAGGAAGAATTCTTGACATCAACAGAGATCTCTTCAAACTCAAGGGCAACGATACTGAGGTAATTTGTTGTTGTTTTTTTAAATAAGGAAAATTATTATTGTGAATACAACAATCAATTTGTTCATTAAATTGATTCATCTTTTTGAGTGGTAAACTTGTAGATCTGCAAATTTCAAGTTTGTAGATTTGATTAATTGCAACTTTCTTTCCTGTAAATCTAAGAGATCTAGGCAGATAAAAGTGTACTTTTACATTTTTTTATTCAGATCTCATAGATCCATTGCTATTTTATTAAAATGACTCATTTGTAAACAATTGCTTCAGATCATTCTATAAATCTGGAAATTTAAATTTAGAGCTGTAGATTCTATATTTTTACAAGTTTTCAGATCTGGTCTATATTGAGGATTGTATCAAGGACCGTATCAAGGTCCATATCAAGGACCGTATCAAGGTCTATTTAAAGGACCGTATCAAGGAATGGATTGTGAATCACTTCTAAATTTACTTGAAAGTCATCAGATTGAATCTCTGGCATTAGATCAGTGAACAAGTAGATTCAAATCTCAGGATCGGATCTTGTATCCCCTGGAAAAGAAATTCCTCTGGACATATCACACACCAGAGCTAATCCATTTGTTTTTGTTGCTGCATTACCAGAACTAAAACACAGATCTGAGGAAATATTCTCTTTTTCAGATTTGAGGCATTTTTTTTTTCTCTGTACTCATAACCAAAACTCGTATTCATAAATTCCATCATTCAGTTAAGATTATTTTGAGAGAAGCAAAAGAGGAGAAATCATTATTGAAATTGCAAATCAATTTATGAGCAAATGAAGATGAATTTGATGATTTCATGATCTGGTTTTTGTGTAGAATGGCGTCTATTGTGCGACTTACAAGTTTTTTTCTTGAGAAAGGTCTTGGTTTAAGAGATTTGCAATATTAGTTTAACGATGTTTTACATAAATATGTTCCAACATGCACCTACCCAGTGATCGACTTTGATCTGGAAATAATGCCCAAGATCCACCTATGAATTTATGTGAAATTGGATCTGGTACCTCATCCTATAGAAGCAGAAGAAACCCTTTTGATTCAGTGGTTGGAGTTGAGAGAGGGAAAGCTTGAATTTGTGTGGTATCTGGATCAGATCTGGTATCTCAAGATAAATTCATGCGCTCCTCTGAATCTGGTGTTTTGTATCTGAGATCTAAACTTCATTGGGATCGAACGCATCTCCTTCCATGCACGAATCAGAATGGTGAGATTTCACCCCCCAGGATCTCTTCTACGTGTCAAATTTACTATTGTGTGTCCTCTTTTGAAGCCCCTTCAATGCGATTTTCATGGGCGTTTTTTGATCTGATATTAAATTATCAAAATAGTTGCATAATGTTTTTTGTTCATATTTAGTTCCATATTGAGGACTGTATTAAGGACCTAATTCAAGTCTGGATTGAGGACCGTATTGAGGACCAAATTGAAGTCTGAATTAAAGAGATTTATTTTTTTTATTTTTAGACATTCGAGTTATAATATTTTAAGTCATTGATTACTTTAGTTCAAGGGGGGAACATTTTATTATTTGTATAAGGCTATCTATCTTGTAAAAAGAGTCAAACTTTGAAATATTTGATTGTAGTCTTGAACGCTCAAAAGTTGAGAAGAGTCCACTAAAACACTCTCTCAAACTCCATTTCCAACGAGACTTTTAAAGGGTCAAGGCCAAGCCCTTTAAAGTACTATTTTTGTGTGGATTGTGTACTCTTTCTTTCTTGTGATTTGTGTCTCTCTTTTGTAGTTTTGTGGATTATTCACTTACAACAAACATCATGTCTAAATTAATCAATCTATTCATAGAATCAAATAAGTTAGATGGACCCACGAATTACAAATCTTGGAGTCGGTGCATACAAAACACTTTGATCTATAATGAATTATGGTGTGATATATGTGATGGTGATACTGCTCCAACTAAGCCCACCAATGTTACTTCTTTAGAAAAATGGAATTTGAAAGATGAAAAAGCACTTGCTTTGCTATGTTCTTCTATAATTGAACACATGTTTGTTCATATTGAGAATTCCAAAGATGCATGGTATGCTTGGAATATATTAAAGAAGCTTTTTGATACTCCTGCTGCGTCTCAAAGGGTTTATCTACCAATGAAATTTATTAAAAAAATATTAGCAGACAATGGTGATGTATTAGAATACATTTCAAGGATTAATAACATTCATCAGGAAATCATCAAAGGCGGATTTTCTAAACTTGAAGATAGTTTTCTTGTCTCCATTGTAATAAATGGATTGCCTCCATATTATAAGCATTTTCTTGAGACTTTGCAAATAACTGATAAGTTATCAACTGTAACTTTTGATTCACTTAGTGAATTACTGGCCCAACATAGTAAATCCTTTGGAAAACAAAAACAATCAGGAGAAGATCTTCTTTTCACTAAAGCTGAAAGTTCTAAAGGAAGAGAAAAAACAAATTTTGGAAATTTTCAGAATCGGTCTTCTAATTGAGGCCGTGGCAGAGGTCGTGGTCAAGGTAGAGGTCGTAGCAATTTTCAACAACAAAATTTTCAATGTAATTCTCCCAATAACCATGCACAGTCAAGAAGAGGCAGAAATTGCAGTTCAGTAAGATGTAAAATATGTTTAAAGATGGGTCATTATGCATCAAATTGTCTTACCAACAATGATCAATTGCCAAAGTTTAAGAAGACATCAAATTCAAATTCTCAACAATCAGGTCAATATATCAAAGATCAAGATTATCAGGATGATGATTATGAATATGTTTTTTTAGCAATTCAACATGTAGATTCATTTGAAAATGATTGGATATTGGACACAGGAGCTACTCAGCATATGACTTATCACAGAGACTATTTTTGGAATTACAAAGATGTTCAACTAAATCCCATTTATTTAGATGATGATACAACTCATATACCTCAAGGAAAAGGTTCAGTGAAATTTTTTCTCCCTGGAATTGGTGAAAAATGAATTTCAAATGTTTGGTATGTACCATCTTTTAAGAAAACATTGTTATCCTTAGTCACAATCAAACAAGCTGGACATCAAATTTTCACGCAAGATGGTTTGGTGAAGATTAAGTCAGAGAACGATAACTTGAAAACAATAATGATTGGATATGAAGATGGGAAGTTACTAAGAATCAATGTGAAAGTCGTCCAAAGAAAGAAAGATGTTGCAGAAATAGTGAATTTCAAAATGTCTTCATTTTGATTATGGCATTTTTGATTTGGTCACTTAAACTTTGATAGTCTTTTGAAACTCAAGTCCCAATATTTGGTAAAGGGTTTACCAAATTTCAAGAAAGAAAACTCCAAGTGTGAAGCTTGTATTTTAGGCAAGCAAAAGCGAGAAGCTTTTCCAACCAGCTCATGGCAAGAAACAAAGTATTTGGAGTTGATTCACAGTGATAGATGTGGTCCAATGGAATTTTATTTCGGTGGATGTCGATACTTTATATTGTTTATTGATGACCACACTAGAATGACATGGGTGTACTTTTTAAAGGCAAATTCTGGATCTTTTGAAAAGTTTGTACATTTTCAACACATGATTGAAAATGAAACTAGAGAAAATATTGCTTCTTTGAGAACTGATAGTGGAGGTGAATTTACTTTAACTAAATTCAATGATTATTGTTGAAACAATGGAATTAAGAGGAAACTGAAAAATTTCTATAATCCACAACATAATGGAGTTATTGAAAGGATGAACAAAACTCTCATGGGTATGACAAGATCTTTGATGCATTTTAAAGGGTTGAGCACAAAATATTGGGTTGAATCAGTCCATACTGTAGTTTATCTCAAAAATCAATCACCTACATCAGATTTAAATGGAAAAACACCTTATGAAGCTTGGTATGGTTTTAAACCCAAGGTAAATCATATTAGTGTTTTTGGCTCAACATGTTATACTTTAGTTCCTAAGGAAAAGATAACTAAATTAGAAAACAAAAGTATGATGTGTATCTTCATTGGATACTCTGATGAAAAAAAAGGGTATAGATTACTTTCAGATGGAAAATTCATTGTCAGTAGAGATGTCATTTTTGATGAAATTGAAAGTAATAGTTTAGATGAGATCAATCATCTCCATAGTCATTTAGAGAATAAAATCACTAAGGGTAAAGGTAAATTCAACAAGTCAAAGGAAGCATTTTGGTTTGAAAAAGACTTTGTTAGTCCAGAAGACATCTCTTTATCAAAAATTTATTTTGATTCATCTAATAATGAAACGACAAAAGACTCTTCTGATACAGAATCTTCAAAAGTTTCTTCTCCAACCTCAGATATTTCAGATGAAAGAAGAGCCTCATTTTTTGAAAATCCTCTTTTCAACAATAATGGTGATTCAAATCCACAATTCCCTTAACATAAGAAGCCAAAGTGGGTTGACCAACTTCTCAAAGATGTTCATTCAAATGAAATGAACAAAAAAAGAATTAGGGGATCTTCAAGAGCATAAGCTAATTTTTCTAATGATTCCATTGAACCTACTTCTTTTGTTGAAGCAGATGAACATAAAGAATGGCAGGAAGCAATGATTATTGAATATGATTCAGTACTTGCAAATGGGACTTGGAACTTAGTTGATTTCCCACATGATGTTAAGCCCATCGATTGTAAATGGCTTTATCGAGTAAAGTACAAACCCAATGGTAAAATTGACAAGTACAAAGCGATACTTGTTGCTAAAGGTTTTGCTCAACAGGAAAGAATTGATTATGAAGAAACTTTTTCACCCACAGTTAAATGGAATACTATCATAATGGTTATCAATTTGGCTCCACATAATGGTTGGAAATTACATCAAATGGGTGTCAAAAGTTCCTTCCTGAATGGAGATATAAAGGAAGATATTTTCATGACTCAACCACAAGGTTTTGAACCTAAAGGACAAGAACATAATGTTTGCAAACTTGTGAAGGATTTATATGGTTTGAAACAAGATCCTCGAACTTGGTATGCAAAAATGGATGAGTACCTACGAAAGGTGGGTTTTTAGTAGAGTGAATCAAATGATACATTGTATTTTCGAATGCAAGGTAAACACATGGTGATACTTGTACTCTATGTTGATGAATTAATCATAACAGGAAATAATGAAGCTCACATCAAACAGGTTAAGGAAGAACTTAAAGCAGGGTTCAAAATGACTGATTTAGGGACACTTCATTATTATCTTGGAGTTGAAATTTCTCAACATCATAACCACATATTCCTTAGTCAAACTAAGTATGCCACTGAATTGTTAAAGAAATTTGGCATGGAATATTGTAAACCTTCTCTTACCCCCATGGAGGAAAAATTAAAACTTTCAAAATTTGAAGGGGGGGAATTGGTAAACAGTACAACGTATAAGAAATTGGTTGGAAGTCTCATTTATTTGACAAATACTTGATCATATTTGTCATATTCAGTCAGTATACTTTCAGGGTTTATGCAGGAACCAAGGGAAAGTCACTGGAATTCAACAAAAAGGGTACTAAGATACATTCAAGGTACAAAAGATTTTGGTCTTATCTACAAAAGGAACAAAATTTTTACACTTGTTGGATATTCACATGTTGATTTTGTAGGTGACATAGATGATAGAACATCCACTTCAGGTTCTTTAATGAATATGGGTTCAGCAGCAGTGTCTTGGAATTGTAAAAAGCAGACAACAATTGCCAATTCTTCAGCAAAGGCAAAGTACATATCAGCTTGGGAAGAAACAAGTGAGATTGTATGGCTACGTAGAATTTTACAGGATCTTGGTGAAAATCAGAAATCACCAACTACCTTATTGATTGACAGTTAGTCAAAAATAAAGATGGTCAAGATTCAAGTATTTTATTCAAAGATAAAACATCTCGACACCAAGTACCACTTCATCAAATTGCTCATCATCAAATACATCATCAAGCCTCAGTTTTCTCCGTCTGAAGATCAAACTTCAGATATTTTTACTAAACCTCTTGGTAGAATAAAGTTCACTAAGTTCAGAGATGAACTTGGTCTTTGTAAAAATGAATTTCTGGATTAAAGGGGGGATTGTTAGCCTCATAATCCTAAATTTCTATAGTCTAAGTATTTTCTGGTATAAATGTTTTTAGAAATTAGTTTATTCTAGTTTGTTAGGATAAGGACACCTAGTTTCTATGTAAAGGACACCTATCATACTCATGTGATTGGTTTTTCTCCTAGATTTTAGTTTAGAGTTGAGCTATATAAACTAGCTCTTTCTTCAAGTAAGGTTAAGGAGTGGATTATGAATTATCCCTTCAGATTGTAATCACTTTTTTCCATATTAATAAAATTACGTGTCTGAGGACACTTTGTCAACAATTTGTAGTTAGGTAATCCGATGGTCATGATATTTTCCCAACATAGAGTGATCCAATAATATTCTCCTCAATCTTAACAACTACATTGATCAGTGGCTTAGCACTCGATTGGTCCATGATCTCTATTTAAATAGCATGGGGGGTCATTTTCCGATGATTGATTGTGATAAATTCTTTTGTAAATCTCTATGTAATATTTTCTTGTGTATTAATAAATTTCTCCAAGTGGCCACGTTGGTTGGCGTTGTGGATGTTTCCCCACAGGGGAATTACCACGTAAAAACTTCGGTGTGTTGATCTTTGATCTGGTTGTTGAGTGGTTACTAAAGGTGTTCATCCTCTTTTGGAATACCAGGGTTGTTGAACATGGTATCAGAGCACATTTGAAGACCCTCTCTCGTTGTAGATCGAGATCGTGAAGTCTTGTTACTGCATCTCTAGTTTATGCCATTTTTGTACATTTTTGGGCTAAGAGGATTGTTCCATTGCATCCTAGGCACCTATTTTAGTTAGGAACACTATTCATTTTAGTCAAAAAGTTTTTCATTTTTCCAAGATACAGCCATTTCAGTCATATAAAGAGGAATATGCCCTTTTAAATTTTTACATAAATACCATTTATGTTTTTTTTGTTTTTTTGTTTTTTATTTCCGGGTTACTACTATTTTCGATCTACATATGCTCTTTTCCCTGCGCTCTGTGTGATCTCGAAAAATCATAAACATAGATGAAAGGGTTTTCTTGTCTGCGTATGCTCTCATTCATGTGCTCTATGTGATCTTGGTAAATAAAAAACAAAGGAAAAACTTGCATTTTCCAAGTAAGCTAACCAAGATCTGACCCTTGTTTCCATCGAGAAGCGAATTTGTTTTCTTGTGTGAAAAGAGTTTTTTATGAGCATGCTCTCCAAGGTCGTCTTCCACAACAACAACACCCCCAATCCTCCTTAACAATATAATGTGTTTTTTACTAGCTCACTTGGTTAAAAGTTGCTTTATTAAGTAAAAGATCTTGAGTTCAAGACTCTTTTTTGAAAAAGTACATAAAAGTATATTTCACTTAAATTATAAAAGTGAATCGTTATAAGTAGCTTTAATATTTTATTTTAATTTATTTATTTTTGCATGCAACTTTCGTTTATAAAATAACTTCATTGTAAAAGTGATCCCCATTTATTATATAAAAGTGGACACTTCATAAGCAACTTATTTATAAAAGTGATGTTATTAAAAGGAGGGGTATCACCATGTGGACCAACTTCTACTAGCCATGTGGCTCTTTGGTTACCATTTATGCCTTTTTTCAAAAGGGCATAGCTTTCACATCCAAAGTCTATTTTCAGTGTTGTTTTTTAAACAACCTATTTTTCCTAGAGAATTTCATCCAGACCATCATTTTTATATTTTAAATTCACATTCTCTACATATTTAATATGGATTCTCCCAGTGATATTTTTCTTACCAGTACCAACTACTTCTCATGGAAATCCCATATGGAGGATGTATTAAGAAGTAAAGGACTATATCGGATTACCTTGGGAAAATAACAAGAATGCATTGATGATGGCGAGTATGTCAAATGGGTTAATAGGAATGATGAAGCACATGGACTAATCAACATGTCCATTTCTCATGATTTAAGGTTTCACCTTCAAGGAATTGAGGGCCCAATTAAATCTTGGGAAAAACTTGAATTTTTGTTTGGTAAACACAATATTATTCGACCCCTCCAGATAGAAAATCAAATAATGACCTTAAGTCCAAATGATTTTCCTTGCATTGAAGACTATTTATCTAAGTTCTAAACACTTAGAATTTTATGTAAAGAGTGTAAAATAGATTTGGACGATGGGTGTTTCATATATATTATTCTTGCTAAGACTGGTAGTGCATATTGAGTGTGTGTATATACCTTCTATGACACTAGAGAAGCTCTAGGTACTTATTATCAAAAACCCACTCTTGAGTCCTTTTTTGATGCTTTGATTAGATAGCAAGATAATATTCTGCAACCTGGAGTAAACAACACTGCAGGTACCTCCAACAAAGCCTTAGTATTCCAGTAGAAAGATAAATACAAGAATCCCAAGAAGCAACATCCTTGCCACACCAACAAGAAAAACAAGGGTCCCAAACCCTATGTGCCAACTTCTACTACTAATGGTGCGAAAGGAGAAAAATCTAAAAATAAGAAGTATAACAAACATTACAAATTTTGTGGGAAAGATGGTCATATGGAGTCCAAATGTTTTAAGAATATAGAATCCTTAGAAGCAACGATGAAGAAGCACAATATCGATATTGATTCTTCTTCTTCTTATTCTCATGGACATGCACTTTCTTCTTTTGGTTTCTCCTTCAATGCAACTTCTACTTCTTCTTTTGATGAGTGGATTATTTATTCTAGATCATCTTATCATATGGCTAGGGATAAAACCATATTTTCCGTTCTAAATGAATGTAACACCA
>CBVK0103354229.1:0-10963 GCA_900067695.1 Picea abies | reverse complement strand
TAGACAAGGCTCCAATCCTGCATTTTTTGTTCTTGCACCTCGAAGCTTACGAGCCTCGATTGATAATTTAATGTTGGGAATTAATAGTGCATATATTTATCCCCACAAACCTACACCAACACCACCACTTCCTAAATTGGTCCGTTCAACATGAGAAGCAGTTGTTGATCTGATCCTTCAAATAAATGTTGGACACATTCAAAGTTCTAGTGAGCCTCTTCTCTTTTGGCTCAAGTTTCAGAGAATCATGATACATAAACATTTGTAAAAGCTTCAGGTCATCCAAATTGGGATACAAAAATGAATTAAGAGTATTGTTCTTTAATGACAAACGATACTTGGGATTTTGTACCTATTTTGAAAGGAATAAAACTTTCCAAATGTAAATGGGTCTATAGAACTAAACATGAATCAGATGGAAGTGTTGAAAGACACAAGGCTCGATTAGTTTATAAAGGATTATCCTAAGTTGAAGGCATTGACTATAATAAAACCTTTGCCCCTGTAGCGAAAATGAATTCCATCCACCTTGTTCTAGCCTTTGTAGCCTCACATAAATGGGAGGTCCATCATATGGATGTCAAATCTGCATTCTTGCATGGGGATTTACAAGAAGAAATCTACATGGAACAAACTATTGGCTATGTCTAGAATGACTCCAGCCTTGTTTGTCTCCTTAAGAAATATATTTATGGCCTTAATCAATCTCCTTGAGCTTGGTATGCCAAAATGGGCAACTTTCTTCTTGATACCGACTTTTCTAGATGTCATTCTGACCCTAATGTCTATACCAAGAAAGGTGGAAGTCATCCCATAATCCTTGTTCTTTATGTTGATGACCTTATCTTCACTGGTAGTGATCCAAAACTTTTAAACCATGTGAAAACAAGCCTTAAGAAGAAATTTGAAATGAACTTTTAAACCATGTGAAAACAAGCCTTAAGAAGAAATTTGAAATGACCTACTTAGTCTATTTGCACTATTTCCTTGGCCTCCAAGTCTTGCAAACCAAGGAAGGAATTTTTCTTTCCTAGTCTAAATACGTTTGTGACCTTCTTCATCGCTTTCGCATGGAAAATTCAAAACCATCCCCTTCTCCCTTCCAGTCTAGAGTCAAACTTTAATACCACATGTACTTCTCATGAAGTTAACGCCACATTGTACCGTCAATTAGTTGGTAGCCTCTTATACTTGACTCATACATGTCCCAATATTTCCTTTATTGTTGGTCTTGTTTCTCGGTATATGCAAACACCCCATGAAATCCATTGGAAAGCATCTAAAAGAATACTTCAACATGTCTAGGGTACAATTCAATTCGGGATACATTACAATTCAGGGGGGACTCCTTTATTGGTTGGTTTCCCTGATTAAGATTGGGCTAGTGACCCTGATGATCGAAATTATATTGTAGGTTATGTTTTTAGCCTTGGTTCGGGACATGTCACTTGGGCCTATAAGAAACATGTTGTTGTTCTTTCTCTAGCGGAAGTAAAGTACCGAGAAATTTTTAATGCAAGTCAAGAAGCCTTGTGGCTTCGACAGATCCTTTCATAGTTTGGATTCCATCAATAGCATCCGACCACCCTTTGGTGCGACAATCAGAGTGTCGTCAAGCTCGCCAAATATTCAGTTCAACATCAGCGCAACAAACACATTGAGCTACACATGCACTTCATCAGAAAGCTCATTCATGATTGAGTTATTGAAATTCTCTTTTTCCCTACAAAAGATCAAGTTGCAGACATTTTCACAAAGTCTCTTACAGAAGCGAAGTTTTCCAAACTTCGATCTATGTTAGGAGTTCATGAAGTTTTCATTAAGGGGGATAGGCTCTAATGCTTCCTTCCTTCTCCTATTGTGTCGTCTTTGTAAATCCATCAATCCTATCCCAAATTGTTCTTAAGGGAGGATGTTAGAACATTTAGACACTTAGGAGTTGGTTAAGATCAACTTGGTCTGTTGTGTCGTTAGGTAAAAGTGTGTTTCTTTAGTATGCATTTGTAGTTCAGTAATCCAACAATCATGATATGTTCCTGACATAGAGTGATCTAACATATCATTTTCTCCTCGATCTTAACGGTTGCATTGATTTATGGCTTAGCACTCGATTGGTCCATGATCTCTATTTAAAGAGCATGTAGGATCATTTTCCAATGATTGATTCTAAGAAACTCTCTTGTAAATCTCTCTGTAATATTTTCTTTTTCCTTAATAAATTTCTCCAAGTAGCCATGTTGGTTAGGGCCATGGATATTTCCCCACAAGATTTTTACCACATAAAAACATCGATGTGTTGATCTTTGATCCAGTTATTTAAGTGGATACTAAATGTGTTCGTGCTCTGTTGAAATACTTGTATTTTCAAACAACATATATATGAACTCAAAGTCAACAAGCATACATGATAATGTTCACATGAATAAAATTTAATATGATAGAAGTGCCTTAACCCATTCATAATCAATGTTATTATTTGATAATGATTTATTATAAATCCAACAAGAAAATCATCATCTTAATGTATTATTGATTATGATTTATTAGTAATATATTGAAATGGAAAATCATTATCTTAATGTATTTTTTTAATGTAGGGTATTAAAAAATTGAGCTTGCTATGTCATATTGCCTCTAAAAAGTCACATGTGCTCACCCTTAGTATATACAAGTTTTAAAAATAAAATTATGTTTTTAACTTTTAATTAGAAGCTTTGCATTAACGACAAAAGTAAAGACATATAGTATAGTAGTATGTAATAAAGAGGTTATAAAAGTGTTAATAATAAGTTTTTTTTTTTAATTTATATGGTTAGATTTGTATTAAAATAATAATAAATTGGTTATAAAAGTAATAATTATAAGAATTTTTTTAATTTAAATGGTTACTTTTGTATTAAAAATGGACTACATTTGAACCATCTAGAAGATTAATAAAAATTTGATAAGCAAAAATATTTTGAAAACTTCATCTAGAAGATTAATAAAAATGTGATAAGCAAAAATATCTTGAAAACTTCATAGTTCTTCAAATTTTTAATAAAAATATTTCTAGTTTGTACTATTTTTAAATTTCTAATCTTAGAATTAATTGTGTGGATTGTTTATATTTATTTGGGGTATTTTTCTTGTTTCCATTAATGATATTTGCTAATTTAGGTGGTCAATGTTTTGTTGACGATGCCTTCTTCCATCTAATCTAATTCAAGAGAGTCAATATAGAGAGTATAGAGAGTAGGGGACATTGATTTCCTTAATTCCTCATACTTTAGTCTTTGCTCCAATTCCAATTTCCAAACTTTGTCCTTTTGCAATTTTATTTTCTCCTCAACTTCCTCTAATTTAACATTATTTCTTTCCTCCCTTATTTCTAGTGATATACACTTTCATTTGATCTTCTCTACCTGAGCCTTTGAACTAATCAACTATTTTGGAATCACTCACATGTCACTTGAATTTTTTTTCTCCCATTGTTTCCTCCATTCCTCCCATTTCCTCACATACAGTGAAAGACATTCTTGGGTGCCATCATAGTCCCTTTCACGCTTATGAATTTTTCTTTGAAGCTCAAAATTTTCACAAAACGCACAACTATTTGAATGTCCACAAGAATTGGCCATCATCTTGGTCTCCTGACTATGTTGATGAAGGAAATCACTTCAAATCTTAGACAAAGTAACCACTTCCAGACCTAGAAAATTTACAGCATCATACGAAGTAACTACTTCTATACCTACATAAAAACATAGAGATATGATCTCTTTACAGACCTTTGAGTTTGGCAAAGGGAAACAACAAGAGCTGGCGTTATTAAACTCGAAGGAATAAGAAATAAACCACATGCCTCCAACCATCCCATCATGATAGAGTTCAAATGGGTTTCACCTTGTGGCATGAAATATGGTGTAGCACGAAGGTTCGGGCTCATAAATAATGTCTTAACCTTTAAGTACTCAAATCACCACTTGTCCATTGCTTGGGGTGGTCACATTTGATGTCTATAGATTGAAATAACTACAAGGGTAAATGACAATATATTAGTGCCCCCCTTTTTCTTCATTGCTCCAAATTGCAAGTTATAAGCCTTATTAGCCATTTTATCCATCGATGAATCAAACTCTTACAAAACATGAAAAAATTCCATAGATTCAAAACCTTCTACTAACCTTTTAGCTATAAATATTATTCTTCCTAGTTATGTTTCTTGAGTAAAGATCAAGTGACCATATGACAAATTATTGTCCAGAAATCTCCAACCATTGTTATGTTTTTTACTCCCATTTACTTCATAATTAATTTCATTTATCATAAAACCAAAACTTTGACTTAGTTGTTGGCCATCTCATTTATTTTATTTTATTTTCAAAATAAAAAATAACCCACACCCCTACCACACCCCTACCACACCTAATATTTATAAATATAATTAAAATGATGATAACATAAAAATTCCATATGTTTTTCCCATAGTTATTTGCATACATCAATTGAATTTAATGAAGATAATGAAGTTTTCATCATTGAAACAATGGAATTCGAGATCGAATAAAATTTATTCAAATTTTATTTTAAAAAATGGCAATTTATATTCAAATACAAAAAAGAAATAACACTAAATAAATGCATAGAGGCACTTATTAGTTTTTTTATTTATTTTATAATTTTGATATATAATCTACTGGATTAATAAAATAAATTCATAAATATAAAATCAAAAAGAATTTTCCATTTAAATATATATATTTATAATTTCACTATATTATATTTATTAGACTTTGTATCCAATATTGACTTTGTATCCAATATTTTATTTATATATATATATATATATATTTAGAAAAAATGAAAATGTGATACTATTTTGCAAAATTTCAAAATAAAACAAATTCAGTGAGGAAGTGGAGTCTATAAATTTGATGACAAATTCAGTGGGGAAGTGAAGGAGTCTATAAATTTGATGACACTAGCACTAACAAATGGGGTGACGGTTGTACATGGATGGTGAGTATTAGTGTTTATATGGTTTGAATCATTGAATGAATGTGAAAATGACTTTATGGTTTGGTATTATTTTTTACTTTATAGTAAGATGTATTAATGCATTCATATGTTCATGATTCATTGCTAGGGTTTTAAAAAATTCTATGTCGATGTGTCATTTGTTAGTATACACTGGTGTGGGAACACATTATTAATCACAGTAATTAGTTTTTTTTATTTTTTAAATAAAAACTAATATTTTATGATAAAATGTCTAAACCTTATTAATATTTATTTTATAAAGATGCATCGATGTGTTTAGGATGTAAAAAAACATCAATTACTAAATGTTTTATAGCTTATCAATAATGACAATGCATTGATATGCTTTATAAAGGAACTCATCGATAAGCTTTTGTAATGTTTTAATTAAAATCATTTTTGTAATGAGTAAACCTTATTCGATGCATTTTCGATAAGGATGCACTATTACACTTTAGGTTTAAAAACACATTGATTAGAATTTTTTTTAGTGCACTGATAATGAGAATGCACCAATGCATCGATAAGTTTTTGTTATTTTTTAAAAATAAAACCAATATTGTAAACCAATAAAAATTCCATAAATACCTCCACTAAAAATATGTTCCCCATATAAATAGAGCGGGCGCATGCACAACATCGTTCACGCAAATAACGTTTTGTATGCTAGGAGTACCTTGCCCCATTCATAATCATGTTATTATTTGATTATAATTTATTAATAATAAATCAAACGGAAAAATCATCATCTTAATTTATTACTGATTGTGATTTATTAATGGAACCGCAAAATCATCATCTTAAAGATTTTTTTTTTAATGTAGGTATTAAAAATTTGAGCAACCCATGTCATGTTGCCTAAAAAGTGACATGTGCTCATCTTAGTATAAATAATTTTGCGTTTAAGTTTTAATTATAAAAAGTGACACGTGCTCATCTTAGTATAGATAATTCTGGGTTTAAGCTTTAATTATAAGCTTTGACTTAAAGACAAAAGTAAAAGTAAAGATGGTTAGTATATTACTATGTAATATGATTAATGAAGTTGCTATAAGATGTGAATTTTTTTAAATAGAAATGGTTATTTTTCTATTAAAAAGGAGGTTGTGGTGGAACCATCTAATATATTATATAAAATTGATTTGAATATTATAGAGCTATTTTAAATTAAAAAAATATATATATATTTTAGATTATATTATTTTTAAAGTTTTAATTTTGGAATTGAGTATGCGGTTTGTATATAGTCTTATATATTATTTTAATAAATAAATTATTTTTCAAAACATTAAAAAATTCAAATGTGTTTGGGTTTTTTTTTTCTTCCTTTAATGAGTTGTTTTTTCCTACTTTGTCAGTGTTTTGTTGGATGGAATTTTCTTCTATAACTTCCATCTAGTCCAATTTAGGAGAGTTGACGAATAGAGCAGGGGTCATTGATTTCCTTAATTCCTCTTATCATGGTCTTTGCTCCAATTCCAATTTCCAAACTCTATCCTATAGCATTTTTATCTTCTTCTCAACTTCTTCTAATATATCATTGTTACTTTCCTCCCTTATTTCCAGTGATATATGCTTTCCTTTTAGTTTCTCTACCCGAATCTTTGAATTAATCAAGTGTTTTTGCATCACTTGTTTTTTTTCCTCCCAATCTTCCCTCCATCTCTCCCATTTCCTCACATACAAAGAAATACATTCGTGGACATCATTATAGTGCCTTTCACACCTATAAATTTTTCTTTGAAGCCTAGAATTTTCACAAAATGCACACCTACTTGGATATTCATGAAAATTGGCTATCATCCTAGTCTCATGACTATACATTTGAAGGAAATTGCTTTCAACCTCCAACAAAAGTAACCACTTCTAGACCTACAAAGAATTTCTAGCCTTATATGAAGTAACTACTTCCAGACCTACATAAAAACAGAGAGTTTGGAGCTCTTTACAGACTTTTAAATTTGGCAAAGGGAAACAATAAGAGTTGGTTTGATCAAACTCCAAAAGATAAGCAATAAACCACATGCCTTTGACCACCCCATCATGATAGGATTCAAATGGGTTTCACCTTGTGACAGAGATATAGTGTAGCACAAAGATTCAGATTCATAAATCATGTGTTAACCTTTGAGTACTTGAATTGTCACTCTTCCATTACATGAGGTGGTGTAATTTGATGTGTATGAATTGAAATAGCGAGATGATAATATATTAGTTTCCACCTTTTTTTCATTATTCCAAATAATAAATTACATGTTTCATTAGTCATTCTATCCTTCAAAGAATTAAGCCCTCTTAAAACATGAAAAAAATATACAAATTCAAAACCTTCCACTAGCATTTAAGTTCTAAAGACTATTCTTCCAATTGTGCTTCTTGGGTAGTGATCAATTTTGAGTATATAGCAAATTCGTGTCAAGAAGTCCTCAATCACCATTATCTTTTTCACTTCCATTTGATTGATAGTTAATATCCTTTTCGATAGAGCACAAGCTTTGGCTTGGTTGTCGATAGTCTCCCCTATTAATTTTTAATTTCCTTCGGAATAAATGATAACTTCACACCAACTACTATTGATAATAATTAGAAATATAATTGAAATGATGTTAATATAAAAATTCCATATACTACGGCAATTAGTTATTTGCATACATCAATTTAATTTAATTTAATTGAGAGAATCTAGTTTTCATATCATTGAAGCAAATGAATTCGAGATCTCGTAGAATTTATCAAATTTTATTTAAATACAATCGTAATTGATATTCAAAAGAAATAGCATTAATAAATATGGGATTTCATTAGAACTTGGTTTTTGATAGATATATGTATGGAGACATTAGTTTTTTTAATTGTTTTTTAATTTTAATATATAATCTAGTGAGTTAATAAATGAAATTCACAAGTATAGAATCTAAGAAGAATCTTCCAAATAAATTAACACATAAATAACTTCGAAATATCACATTTGTTGAATGAATTAATCTGAACTGCGTATGCATATCTTACACTTCTAAATGTCATATATGTAATGCTAATCCGTTATTTATAATATTATAATTATGCAATATCTTCCAAAGAAAATTAATAAAAATCCATTTAAACTTGATTGGACTGCATACTTTTCTTATTTAGATTGGGAAAACAAGTTTATCAACTAGTAAAGTTGCCCACACCTATCTCAAAAATTTCTAATTAATTTCTCATCATGGTTAGATTTGATATTCACATTAATCCTCCAACAACAACAATATTCCTTTAAGAATTAGACCTTTTTATATCATTATTTTATATAGTTTTTTTACCATTTTTAAAATTAAAAGTTTAATAAATTTTTTATTTCTTTATTTTTAATATTTTTTTATAATAGATAATAAATTTAAAGGTTGATGGCTTATATGAATAGTTTAATACTTTGAGTGAAAATGAAGTAACCCAAAAAGAAATTATAATTTTTTCGTTAAAATATAGAAAATAATTGTGTCAAGAGGCGGTCTACAACCTAGTATGAGGAGATGTTGTCACATACATACACAACATTACATATTTTAAAACAATACAATTAAAAAATTAAAAAAAAATACAAGTTGTCTCAATTACAATCACACGTAAGTCGACTCCATTTCACATTTCATGTTGTCCTTCAAATCATGATTCGAGCTCTGGTAAGGACGCAACTAACTTGGATTCTTCTCTATATATTGTATTTGCAGTGTTTGAAGGGTGTTCAAAAGAAGGGTTTTGAGCTCCTTGCTCAACCATTATGGGCTTTACATTCCATTTTGATGCATATGTTGTCTCGTCTCCTCCCTCTACACGATATGTCTTGCATCCTCCCTCCACTCGCACTCATCTCCATGCCCTCCAAGGTAGAAGACCTGGTCGCCTTGCTGCTACCCACTCTCTCATTGTTAGAGCTGCAAAATATGCAACCGATTTCTACATTGCCTTCGTCCCTGCTAGCGCCTAGACAACCATGGATGCCATGGAAGGGGAAACCCGTCTAGTTCGAGACTTCAAAGAAGATGATGAAGTAGAGGCTGAAGTAGGAGGTATAGTTTCAGACATGGGTTGCACCCACTACATAAATTCCATTTTCTTCCAAATGGTTGAACTTTATTGGCAAACTAAGACTCTTGTAGCTTTGGGGTTGCTCCCTAAAGATGAGGACTTCATGAAGCTTAAGAGAAAAATGAAAGCCCTTGAAATCTAGAATGCTTGCATCTTAGAAATCCTCACATGGATAGAAGCTCAGTTGGGGCGGACATTCTCTCCCCCATATAGGCATTACTCAGGCCCAAAATCCTCACATCCTGCTACTCAAAGGGCCACATATGTTGTTGCTCAAAGGACCACCTTTATTATTTCTCAGCCACAAGTTTCTAAAGATGGCAAATGTTTCATTTTTAGTTGCTCTTTTTGTCTGTGTCATCTAGGCATCTATAAGATAGTTCTAGTTAAACAATTGTATAAGCATGCTAAGACAATTGTTTTCCCAGCTTTAAGACATCTTAATAGCTTATTAGCCTTGTTTCCCCAGTGGGGTTGGTTCTTTTGGAAGCCCATAGACTGTCATGGTCTTCTGGAGCTAGATTTGATAGGTTCTATTTGTATATTTTGTCAATATCTAATACAATCTCACTTACAAAAAAAATAACGATATAGAACAAAATTTTTAAGGTTGAGAGTGGAGATGACAGGCATTTGTAGGCCAAAACAAAGCCATCACTTTAACTTATGAAGACGAGGGCAATGTAAAAGAAAGTGGGCTAAAGAGTCATTTGTCATTTCTATATCATTAAGGATGCACTTAGTAAGATGCTTGAATACTGCAAAATTAGTTGGAAAAGTGGTGATAATACAATTGTATAATGTGAGTAGAGAAACAACAATCATTTTTCTCCCACAAAATGCACACCCGATATCAATGGCAAGCACTTTCAATGATCTCAACATTCCCACTAATTCAAGAAATTTGTTAATGGAGAAATTGTATCCTAGATAGGCACTTGATTGCAAAAACAACTCGATCAAATTACTTCCAAGATCCATTATGAGTCCTATAATCATTGAGGAAAGCTCAAAAAATGTCATTCCATTCACTCTCGAGTCTTTTATACACATGATTAGCTTCAACATTTTAAGTTTAGGGAAATTGATTGTCAATCTTTTCTCCCTAATAAGATATAGAACTAAATCTATAAGTTTGACAATGGATATGACGAACATTTGCAGGCCAAAACAAATCCATAACTTTAACTTATGAATAAGAGGGCAATGTAAGAGAAAGTGGGCTAAAGAGTCACCTGCCATTTTGATATCATTAAGTGTTAGTGAGATTCTTGAATTTGGTAAAATTAGTTGGAAAAGTGGTGAGAATACAATTGTATAGTGTGAGCAAAGGAACATCAATCATTTTTCTCCCACCAAATGCAAACCCAAAATCATTGGCAAGCACTTTCAATGATCTCAACGTTCCCACTAATTCAAGAAATATATTCATGGAGAAATTATATACTAGATGGGAACTTGGATGCAATGAAAACTCAATCAAAATACTTCTAAGCTCCATTTATAGTACTCTAATCATTGAGGAAAACCCATAAAATTCCATTACATTCACTCTCAAGTCTTTTACGCACATGATTATCTTCATGGTTTTAAGTTTAGGGAAATTGATTGTCAATCATTACGCCCTAATAAGATATAGAACTAAATCTGTAAGGTTGAGAGTGGAGATGACATACATTTGTAGTCCAAAACAAAGCCATAACTTTAACTTATGAAGAAGAGGGCAATGTAAAATAAAGTTGGATAAATATTCATCTATCATTTCAATATAGGGTGCATTCAGTGAGATGCTTGATTCTAGAAAAATTGGTTGGAAAAGTGGTGAGAATACAATTGTATAGTGTGAGCATAGGAACACCAATCCTCCCCT
>CBVK0103354207.1:0-12344 GCA_900067695.1 Picea abies | reverse complement strand
CAGAGCTTCGCAAGTCAAGTAGAATACTGTGCACTACAACAACATATCTACACATAGAGATTCTCTTTTCTTTACTTCAGTTACCATCAATCACAGTTTCAGGTCCCAGCAACAAAACCATTTGTTGGCACAGGGGAAAACCCAGGGTTCAACGCTTCAACAACACACTAAAAAAACCCTAAATACCGGCCCTTTCGGAAACACCTATGAAGCAAGCGAAGTCTCACTCGAGGTAGAAGAAGGGGGGTTACATGACTCAGGTGTATGTAACCAAGCTGGGACACAGATCTATGATTATAACACTTCACAGAGTATTCTATCCACACTTAGAAGATGATATGCATTAGTTCATTAGATTTTATTAACATCATAGAATAAACCCTAATATGAATCAGTGTAGTAACAATAAAGAGTAAACACTTCACCCACTTAGCACTCAACACAGAGTTAGATCTAACATTCATTCATCTTTAAGTGAAGCACTAAGCATCAACAGATCTATCTATCTGACATAATAAGAAAAGCACTGAACACATTCATAACATAACCAACACACCACAAAGAAACCCAAAGACACAAGATATACGTGGTTCACCCCAGTGTGGGGCCACGTCCACCAACTGCTTCGTCTTCTTTATTATTCTTCAATCTATTACATTCATCCTCTCCTGTGCACTAAGACACAGAGTCAATCTTTGTAGAGCACAGGAGATCTGTGCACTAAGCACTTGATCTTCCTTCCCAAAATTAGGTCAAGGCACAAAGCCAACTCCTTTATCGAGCACATAGCCTTATATACACATTATGTTGCACAAAGCACTTAGAACTACTTGCACTTAGCCACTTAGACTTCGCTCTCTAAGTCTCTTACATTGCTTTGCCTCTAAAATACATTCCTACACTTATTTATACTTTTACAATAAGGCCTAATCATGGGTAAACCCATGGGCTGACATCCCATAACCCATTACAAAAACCTTAGGGAACCCCTTGCTGGGTCCACAAAGCTCACAAAATAAGTGAGATCCACGATCTCAGCTTCGCCTGGGTGCTCCTTCCTCGATCATTGCGTCAAAGTCCTAAAAGTGGTCAAACCTGACCAAGATTTCCTCCAAACTTGGTCGAGGGCCAACAAATGTTTAGACTATACCCATTAATACCATATACTAATCCTCCTCCCTTAGGCTCGTCGAAATGCCCTGGTCGAGACATGCAAAGGGTTTGAATCCGATGGGATGTTTTGATGAGCCATTCCGAAGACCAATTAAATAACATTATAATAAGGCTAAGTTTGATTCTCTCATGGCTTAGTATTGGGGAAAAATATTCATATATTTTCTAAGGTGTTTGGGAGAAGTGGAGGGGGGATTCCATGGAGATAGGAAGGATTATCGAAAAATAGGGAGGTGTGTCTTAAATGTTAATTTCCCATGAGAATTATCATGAAATAAATGTGAGGACCAATGGGGAGAAACTTGGGGATAGGTCTCATGGGATATTACATTGAGTTTTAGTGAGTGAGGGAAAAAATGTAGAAAGTTAAATAAAAATCAACATGAAATTAAACTAACATACCCCCGAATCAGGGGCAAGGAAACACCGAAGTGAATTGGGGGTGGTTACGTTGTTGAAAGATGATGGGATTTTTATTTTGGATGGAAAATGAATATTTCAAAATGTCCATATTCATCCTGCATCTCATTAAATATTTTCAACAATCCTATAACTCCAAATCTGAATCATTATGTTGCTGCATGCCCACATACAATAATCGCAAATGTGTGGCTATAAATTTTCCATAGAAAAATGGATCAGTTATGGTTCATATGTTTAAAAACTTTTCTATGAAAAAGACAATTTTAGTTTGTTGGTCGACTCTTGATTTGGTTGCACAACCCTAAATGTATGAAAAATGTTGTTTGATTTTTTTTTTCTTTTCGTGAAGGGTTGATTTTGTGATAAAACCCTAAACTTTGTATGATGTATATTTATATTTATATCTTAAATATAATCTATATAATGTTTATTTATATCTTAAATATATTTGATGTAAAAAAATTATTAAGATTTTTTTTATAAGTTTGTATGTAAATATATTTATGTTTATATTTTAAATATAATTTATATGATGTTTGTTTATAGCTTAAATATATTTGATGTACACATATATTTTAGTATTTTTTTTATAAGTTTGTATGTAAATACATATTACTTATTTATATATATATATATATATATAATTTAATGGTATGAGATTTTAGCAAGATTTCTTTTAAATACACAAAGAATAAAAGAATGAATCACACTATAGCAAGACCAAAATAATTAATTAATCTCATATAAGTGAGAAAAATGTTAAATACGTGTTATGTAAGAGAAAAATGTCAAATATTTAATCACATACGTGTTATGTAAGAGAAAAAGGTAAAACATATGTAAGAAAAAAAGGTTGAACATGTGTCGTGCACCCATAGGATACAAACAGACGACGAAGGTCTGAGAAAAACACTCTCTTATAAACACCTTCGGTGTAAAAATCAAATGAGAAAAATAAAGTGAGTATGTACAACCTAGGACTTAAGTGATAAGAAAAAAAAAACAAAATTAAAATGAAAATGAAAACGAAAAACAAAATGAATATATTAAAAAAATGAAAAGTCAAATTGATTTTTTTTTTAGTTTTATGGAATATGATAAAAATAAGGATGTACATGTTACACCTAGGCTTTATGCAAAACAAATCATCTAGCAAATAGTTTGTTCATGTAATACAAATAGTTTATCCATGCAAAAACATATTTACCCATTGTAAAAATAAATATCTAAAGTGAACTTAGTTTTCCCCTATGTCAAAATAAATATTTAATGTAACTTTAGGGGAAAACCATGGGGAAAAACCATGGGAAAAACCATGTAAAAATAAACCATGTGGTTTTTCCAAAACCAAGGGTAAAATGGAAATAAATGAATAATAAATAATAAATGAATATAAAATAAAAAAAAATAAAAAATAAAATAAAAAATAAAATAAAAAATAAAAAACATATACAAAAAATAAAAATAAAAATAAAAATTAGGAAAATAATTCGAATTACACACAAGTTAGGGTTGCATGCCCATCATGGTTCCATTGGTCAGGGTTCGTCCAGTCAGGGTTTCACACCTAGTGGTTGCACTTATGAATAAGACATATTAGGTGGGTTTTGAGAAACCGAGCGTCAAGGAGAGTGGCTAGTTCATATGGTGATCAAGAAAATTGTGATTTAGCTATGACGAATGGAAAGAGATGAAGGGGAATAAGACAACACTTCATGCGAGGAATCAACGTCACAAGTAGCGACATATAGTAAAAGGAGATCGAGGCCAACTAGATGCATGAAACAAGTCAATATATTCAAGATGAACATCTCTGGGTGAGGACCTACTAAGATCATAAGGAGTGGGAATACAACTGGATCAAGGAATAGGTTATTATGCCAGTCCACTATGCATGATACAAAAATGTGACATATATCGAGCAAACATTGGGAGATGACATGACCGGGACCTACATCCATGAAAGATCAATAGGCCTTTGGCATGAGTTTTGGAAAGAGGTAAGAACAAAAAAGGAATCTTGTTGCGATCAATCATAAGAGGCTCAGGGATAGGACTACGGTAAAAGTGCATTTGATAGCCTTGGGAGATTCATATCTTAGGGAAACTGTAAGCCAAAGTAAGTCACTTCCTGATAAAGGGAAGCCTGGTAATGATCAAGGTCAAGGTTATGGATAAGGATCAAGGGATTCCCTCACTTGCATTTCAAGGTTGGAGAAGTCATGTAAATGAAGTGGCGCTACAAACCTGCTACTGCAAAATAGAAAAATGATATCAGTCATAGGATTAAAAGGAGACTTGTCAATATGCCATAAATATTATATTCCCTACCTTCACGTAAACTTATAAATGAGCGTTGGGTTCTTCAACAATAATCATGGGTGCTTATAGATAAGTTTATTGATATTGCATGTGCCAAGTCTCTACTCAAAAGAATGATTAGTGATCTTGCAATTCAAACTTAGATTTCAAAACAAAATATTAGGATATGCATGCATAAACATAAAAGTGAAGACATGAAGCATTACATGCAAGGAGGAAGATTCATACTTTGAGTTATCCATTCCTAAAATCTTCAACAACAAACTCATTCAAAATGACCATCAATCAAGATCAAACCACCCACTGTCCTCAAGGTAGACAAATAATTAACATTAAGATCATGCAATAGAAGATTAGGCATTAGGGATCACAATTTAGTAGGGGTATCCTTTTCTTTCGCTTGTAGAAGAAAAAGTGAAGGGCGCTGTTTTGGCCTCAACAAATGACGACACACTTGAATAACTAGTTATGTTTGTCAATAGAATTCTAGGGCCTTTACTTCAGATATAAATTTTAAAGATAAGTGATAAGCTCAACAAAACTGCAGAAAATTTTCCAATAATCATGGGTACCACAATGATGCCAAATTTTTAAAAGATATAATTCAATATTTCTAGTACTTATAATCTAACACACCCTTTTCAAAGAGCCAGTTAGTGAGGTAAATGATTTTACTAGATACACACTTCAGATTGGTTTTGGTTCAACCATGGGTTTTCACTTTTTATAACAAGCAAACATCTACATAAGTGTTTTTTTCGTCTCTCTTTTATCGTCATTGCTTCGCTTACAACAAACATCCATAGCCCTAATGAATTTGCCTTGGTACCATACAAACATAGCCCCGCTGCCAACATGCATCCATATCCCTTACTTTTACTTCTCACACTATTAATAATTCTTTCGACTTCCTTTTTATTTCAAAATATACTCACCCTTTTAAATTTGTATATATATATATATATATATATATATATGTATATGCACATAAGCTGTGAAGGAAGCAGGGTGATAGGAGAGTTGATTTGATTTGTTTAGTAGATTTTATGCATTATAGTTTAACCCACGGGTCTCCCCAAAAACCATCATAGTATTGGCCATTTTATTAATATGAAGTGGATGGAACTAAAAAAAAGGGTAGATAGACACTTTCCTATAATTATGGATTATCACGGTATGCTCAATAGGAACATGTGTTACACCACGACTATTAGTCCATACCCACAACTAAGAATTTCATGAATTTTCATTCAAATAGAGCAACCCATGCATCTTATGACTTGTAAAAAATTTCTCCAATAGTGACCAGAATAGGACCAACCCTTCACTCAAATTTAAAGAGTAATCCTCAAGGTAGATTGAGAAGTCAAACCAACTCAGGGAACATACTGGCATTCAAATTAAAATATGGAAGCAATATGTACAAGCATAAAGAAAGCACTAAAATTGAAGTCAATTCATGAAAAATAGAACTAAACTAAAAGAAGCCTAAAGCTAGATAGTTAGTCATCAAAATGAGATGAAAACTAGCTGAAAGATAAGAGGAGAACCTAACAATAAGAAATAAATTCGGGGCAGCGATAGTGAAAGTGTTTTCAGTGAAATCTTGGAAATTAAGGCAAAGGTAATAATCAGTTAAGAAATGTTAACCATTCAACATCAATCCCAATAGAAAGATCCCTAGGTTAAATATATGAAATGAAGAACAAGCGAGACTACACGAACTGATAATCTAGTGGAAAAGATTTGCAACACATTCGTCTAATCCAACTGTCACATAAAATTTTCCTTTCATTTAGTGCAACAAAACAATTGTCTAGGAATCTATCAGAATGAGTTAATGGAGATGCTCAATCAAAACATATTTTTAAATTCAATTACATGAAACATTCCATAAACCCATAAGCTCTCAAGATTTCTTAACATAAGCAAGTCCTTTGCACACTTGAAAATAATTAATTTTTCAACAGAAAATACGTTTCATATTTCTCACCAAAGAAATAATTTCTCTTTTCTATAAAATATATCATTAATATCAAAGATTCACATAATTCAATATGATAAGTCAAAGAAGAGATATTACAGTCTCGAAGGTCATCAAAATAATCATTAAAATGACTCCAAACATCAACTAGATCAGAAACCAATATGTGAATATATGAATGGGACTATATTTCTAATCAACCATTGAGTTGGTGACAATCTTGGTTGATTAAAAATGTCGCAAAGGAATCAGAGAAACCAAGTTTAGATTAAAAATTCCCTAGGTTGATTTCATTTCGAGAGAAAAATATTGAGTTGCTAGTTGCACAAGCCATTTCCAAACCTGCATAAAAAAAGAGAATGTCATGATCAACCATTAGAAAATTTGGGAAAATCTCTTCCTCTAAATGATTAACTTATTAGAATGAAATTAAACAAAAAGAAAAATAAAGACTAAAATTAAACTAATCCTAAACAAAGCATGCTAAGCTATTCAAAACTTGAACTATATTGGATGTAATAAAACTTATGAGGATTCCAATGCAGTAATCAAGTATCCATCTATTGTCCATTCAATCAAATATCATAGCCTTCTTCCTAAGAGATAAGCAATATGTGCTTTCCCACAATATTCCCTTTGACAAAAGACTTAGTGTTGTTGATTACTGTGAGATTTAGATCCCCTAGATACTATGTCTGGTCCATGGAATTAGAATCAATCAAATTAAACAAATAGGACCATAATACTCCAATTCCATCCATCTTCTAAAGATACTAATCCACCAACAAACCTTAGTCATAAAAATTTGATTAAATTTTTTTACTAACATTGCACATCGAGGTTTATATTTCTTTTTGTCATTAATGATAATAATGTGAAATATTTGTATGATCATATTCAACCTTGTGAGATGCAAGAGGAAATCATTATGTAAATGATAGTAATTAAGACACTTTGGTAAGGTGCAAATAATCGTAGGTCACAACCTAGATGGATTGACCCCCCCATCATAAATGAAATATATAATTAGAAATCATAAATGAATGAAGTGAGTAAGATATGATTTCTAATATATGATAATTTGATGTTAGTCGTGATGGAAAAATTCATAAAATTGATATCCTCAAATCCCCAAGAGTGTTCTAAGCACGGAAACCATAAATTTCACTTCCTCGAGCTTACATATATCATAGACTATGAAAAAAATGAAATGAAAGAGAAGAGTGTGTAACTTTTCTCTCTACTAGATAGGTTTTTGGTTCAAAATAATGAGACATACAATCCGGAAAACAAGATCAACAAGCTCATAAGTAACAAGGATCCGATAAAAAATATTCCAACATAATCGAAACATGCTTATCTTTCCAAGTTATGAATAAACTAATTTTTGGTTCAAGGAGTGCTGAAGAGTGTGGGGCCCAATAAATTGATGAGTCGCATCCACAAGAAATTCACATATTGAAACTTATTTTCATGGTTAAGATGAAAACAAATGTTGAAAACTTGAAATTTAAAACCTTACAATTTGCATTGACATTTACCACCGAGGTATTTACAACTCCCAAACATTTGAATGGATTCAACATTGAGATAAGTGTGTAGTACTAATCCATGAAAAAAATCATATTACTTAATAATGTAACCATAATGAGTGACTTAAAATCAATAAATCCAAAGGATGGAAAGATGATCTCCAAGAAGAAATCTGGTCTGAAATCCTCATTGAACTGGAAGTACTAAGATTAAGTCTTCAGTCGACTAGTGATTTGGGGAATAAAATGATTGATTCTCAAGAAATTTCTGAAGTAGATATCAACACAAATATTTAAATAACAATGCTATCTAGAATGCCAACATGTTTCTAGGTAGCCTGGAAAAATATCTCTCTCTCATGCGTATAAGAGAAAACTTGGACCAAGAAGGCTGCAAGATCAAAGATAAACTCCTCCTTGAAAATACCAACTGAATAGAGAATGAGATATGTGTAGGCGATGCCTTGAAATTAAAACTAAAAGTACCGAAATAAAATATCTCAAAAGAACTAAAAATTATCTAAGTTCACTATGCTAATAAAAGTCTATACAGGAAATTGTGTTGGCTGAAAGTAACCAAAGAAAAATAGTCAATGTGAAAGAAACCATTTGGATAACTCCAAAAACATGATAAAATAATCATCTAAAGAGATTACAAGGAATTGGAGTGGGATTGGATTTTAGATGGGCAACATTTAACAATTAATATTGTCGTTCATTTAACAATTAATATTGTCGTTCATTGTGTATGGGACAACACGATCAACACTCTATTTCAATCAAGCAAAATATTCAAATTAGAATCATGTAGATATTTATATGGAATAAATTATGAGTGCTCATTCTCACTATAAGAGGGACGGTAAAAATTTCTTTTAAAATATCCCACTTGCGAGATGACCCAATGCTTGAAAAATGATTTGATATGGTGAACACACATAAAATTAATGATATGAGAATTAACCAGCACATTAAAATTTTTGAGATTGAGATCAAGTAAATTTTCCCCAATTTAAAATTAAATTCAAAAATCCATTCAAGGGAAAAATTTAGCGGGCAAGCCTTCTATTTATTTCCACCTCTACTAAGAAATCCATTTACTGTTCAACCAGTAGTAATAAAAGGAAAGGAAAACGAAAAACTAATTAAAAACTAGAAATCAAAACTAAACTATGTAAAAGAAATACACTAGCCTATTCTATCCTACTCCTATCCTACACTACAATGGCTAAAAAATAAACTATGTGAAGTCATAATGGCAATGTATCCAACCATGTAATTTCAATCCTGCAAACATATGTTCATGAAAATGTTTTAGAAACATAACTTGGAATAAAGATATAGTAAAAGTAGGAAAAATTAAAACATGATAAAATCTATTCACCATATTAAAAATGTCATTGTGATGATTCATGGGAACATTAGATGAATGTGATTCATCCAACCATGCTTCAATTCTATCATAAAATATACCATGACTGATATATAATTGATGGAGGGAGTCCATTGGATGTAGCTTGGGTGGTTTTGAGGAATGATTGTCACCCTTCCCACCCAGGTTCAATTCCTTGTAAGTGACATGTGATGCCCTTAATGGGTCTATATGATGCTCTTGTTGTTGAACCCTCAATCTTCTGAAAATGCTCAGCCTCCCCATGTTTCTCTCACAGATTTCGGGAGGGTTTTCCTTGGACGTAGCGAGTATTGGTCTTCGGTGCTGTGAACCACATGTAAAAAAAATAATTGATGGAGGGAGTCTACGAGAAAGTAGCATACCAAATGAGAAACATGACTAAAATTTACATGAAGTATTCTTGGTGAGAAAATCGTTATGCTGATATATTTTTTTATCCCCGAAGACAAACCAAAAAATTGAGGGCATGACATAACCATCAATGTAGACTGAAGTGCCTCATTGTCTTGGCAAGCCTCCCTAGATTCACACTTCAAGAAACCATCAACTTGAGGAAAATTAGTAAAATCAAATGATATACATGGACTATAATCCACCATGGTATGAGAGATATCTTCAGGATAATGGTGGAAGTCACTAAAATTAAAAATCTCAACCAAAGGGCTACTTGAACAAGAAGACTCTCTACTAATAAAAAATGAAGACGAAACATAAGAATACATGGTCTGATATACATTTTCTATGACATTTACTTCATCCCATGAAAAAGGTTGATAAGGCTTGGTTGTAATAAGTTCATGGAAAGAAGCCTTATCCTCTCTATCTTCTATATACACATTACCACCATCAATCAATTGAAAAGGGATTTTCCCTATTGAGTTTATATGAATAGGACAATGGATAGCTTCCTGCAAAATCAAACCAGTAAAGAGATTAGGATACAAATAATAATAAGTGGAAGAATTAAGAGAATGAAAAACATCGTTTGAACAAGAAACATCTTCAAAGAGTGACTCTTTAAATGGTAGTTCCTCCTCAACATAAACATCGGTGACTTATTGTGAGTTGGTAAGCTCCACACTAGGAATGGTTTCACAATCAATACGTTCTTCCTCAACATGGTTTTCCTCTTTCAGGGAAAAGTGGATGGTTGTGCCAAAAGCGATATGTATTGTATGTTAATTTCTTTCCCTTGAGTGAAAACACCATCGTTGTTGTCTTGCTCCTGCATAACTTGCGAATCTAAACTATCTTTCAACACATTCTCATGGTTATAAGAGAAGAGAAAATCAAAATAATTCTTAAAACAAGAAGTTTCAATAAATGATCCACCAACAATAGGAAAACATTCTTGATCTATCTCGGTTAGACTAGGAGAATTTACAATAGTAGGACAATTTATATTAAAAGAAACTAATTACAAATTATCCATGGGTTTGGAAGAATTAATGTCACGAGTGCCCATATTTTCTTCATTAAAAAAATGATCATAATCCATGTCTTTCCCCATAACTTCGTACTCTATTTATTGTGATGGAAAATATGGGGTAGGATAATGAGAACTTGACATAACCATCGGTGTGACCCGAAGTGTCCCATTATCAACAAGAAAACCCTCCTCTTGGTTGGCTACAAAAAAATATGAACTTGAATTTACAACACAAGAGGTCTATTTTCATCATAAGGAAAGAAAGGGGGGATACAGTGGTGAGAGGATACATATGCTTCTCCCGAAGAAAAAAATGTTCTCTGATCTATATTCCCCATAATGAAGAAAGATCCAAATATATGGAGTCCAACTAAACCATTAACATTTTAAATATTTCCATTTAAATCCAAATAAACATGTAAATGAACGTTAAGATATGATTTAGATTCTTCATCTACTGGCTTATATGTTTATTTAGTAACATAAACTAAATAGGAAACAAAATCATTGGTAGAGGGATTATCATTCAAAGGAAATCTATAACAAAGATGAGTGAATCTGATAAGAAAATATTCAAGAGATTCATCTTCATTATTCCTAAGCTCTGATATCTCTACACACAAATCATCATAATCATAATTCTCAAAAGCATGCCAAAATTGATGCATAAACTATTCCCATGTTTGAATAGAGGAAATCGACAAGATCTCACACCAGCTCTTGATCCGACCTGCAAAAGTGAGAGTGAAATTCCTGTAAATGACACTTCCATTAGTAATATTGTGAGAACAAAAAATTTTCTAGAATTTAAAAGCATGTTCAGATGCAACAATCTCACCTTCGCCATCAAATTTAAGTTGTGACAAGAGATGTTAAATATTTCTAGGAGCTTTGGGAGGTACAATACCAGAAAAAAAACTCCATAAAGAGATATGTGATGAGGTCGTTAGTGAATTAAAATGATTAATAAAAATGACTCCACACTTTTAGCTTGTCATCTGACCCTCCTTCTAGCACCATTTCTATTGATGGGTCCAAATGGTCTATCAAGCAGGTAAGGGAGAACACTCGATGAAAGGTCCCAATTAGACCCACTCTTTTTTGGTGTAGCGTTTATGCCTAATATGTGGGCCTGGTTTCCACTAATATTTAAAAGAATAAAAAGGGGAAAGACAACGAATCCCCCCCCAAAGAGTTCTAATAAATTCTAAATCTAATTTAAATTTAAAGCAAACTAATCTAACCTAACTACGACTAATCTATATCACAGGAGAAAAAATAATAGAATGAGTACAATGAGAGATATTGTCATCAGAACAAAAAATAATTAATGTATGCTAATGATAGGTGATAACAACAATGCGATAGATACATAAACAATTAGTTGTACAATGCATTCATAACATTATTTCTGTACTCATAAGGGAACATGTGACATCATGAGCATTTAAAATAAAGTGAAGAAATAGTTTATACATCAGAATTCTATGCTACTTAAGCATAAGACAAATGCACAAAGAAAAGTATCATATACATCTATCGAAATCACAAATTCCGAGAATGCCTCTTGCTCTTCACTCATTTAGAAGTAAATAGTACCATCTTTCATTTACAAAGGGAAAAATTCACTTCTTAGGTTAAGTGAGCTCTCTCTTATAAGATAAGAGATACTCTTCAGCTCTAGTGATTGTTCACTTCATTTTCCCTTTCATTTCGTCATTTTACATTTCAAATTTCTTTTGCATTTTAAAAAATGAACACACGGGTGATCCAGATTATTTTTGGCACGAAATGAGAGAGTCGATATAATAAAGAAATGCACAGATATAACTCAGATATCCAATATTATAACATAAATGTATCAGATATGCAACCATAAACACATATACATAGTAATACACAATTTTCTATTAATGAGCGAAAATGTACAAAGACTATAAAGTACAAAGTGAAAGACTCGCTAGAATGGTGACATCTTATCTTTGAGAAGAGATGTGACGGCTACTCGCATCTGTGAGAAGATGATTTTACAATGAGGCTCCAAAGGCCTTTTTATCATAAATAAAA
>CBVK0103354185.1:0-19633 GCA_900067695.1 Picea abies | reverse complement strand
GTTCACTGCAAAACAGATGTATGGTCCGGTGTTCGTCAGGTACATCAGCGATCCAATAATCTGTCTGTACAGAGTGGCGTCTATCAAATTTGACGAAGTATCAACCAGCTACTTCTTTTATGCCCTCTCTATGTTCTTCAGGAGTGATATTCAGGCAAATCTGGGGGCCTTCTATAACATGGCCCACATTGTTTATTTGGTCATGGCCTCCATTGTTGTAGGGACACTCATGTTCCCAGTGTGCTTCACTACACTGCAAACACCAAGGATTTTTATCGACGACGTTTGTAGGAGCTAAAGTATTAGGAACCTCTTGATCATTCTTTGGTCTATAAACTTGGCTCCCCTTTTGGAATTGGCCTTTGTATGGGACCCTTGATGCTTGGCTCTGGGCTCTTTCCAGGTTGACAATCCTACTCATCATTAGTTCTTGATTTTTCATCATGCCATCCATGGTCATTTGTAACTTTGCTAGGCTGGTGCAAATGTGTGAGGTAGGCTCAACGTTGATCTTTGTAGCCAATTCTTGAGCTTCTTGGATTGTTTGGGGTTTTTTTATCACTGAGGAGATACCCTAGTTGACAAGTAAAGGCTTTGGTGTAGATGTAAACAAGAAAATTATTGGTCGGATTATGGCTCATAGGGATCTTCTGCAATAGGGTCTCAAACCTAGTGTGGAATTCTCTAATGGTCTCATTATCTTGTTTCCAGAGGGTATTCAGCCTAGTTAGCATCATGTTGGGGTCTTCTTTGATACTCCATCTTTTGAGAAAGGCTTCTACTAATTTGTCCATGGTTTTAATACTGCCATCAGGAAGACTATGGTACCAATGCCTTGAGGCATCTAGAAGGGTAGCAGAGAACAACTTCATGACTAAATCTTCAGCATCATCGCTAGCGGGGTGAAGTTGGAAGAACGCCCAAAAGTTGCTCATATACTCTTCAACACTGATTGCATCAGTACCGGTGAACTTAGGCAACCATTTTTCATACTTGGGTGGCATCTGCCTAGGGTAGCCTGGTATAGCTGACATGTCTAGTGGTTTGAAAAGACTGGATGACCATTGTCTTTGGTTGTTGGCTTGGTTTGGATTGCTGGTCTGAGTTCCTGAGCTAGACATTGTGTTTAAAGGAAGACTTCCTCTGAAAAGTGATTTTACTACAGGAGAGTTTCGGGGAGGTTTTCTTCTGAAGGATTGAGGAGGGTTATTGTACCTCCTTGTGGATTGTGGAGTCACTAGATAATTTTCTTGAAATTATCAAAGAGATAAGGGAGTCACCCTTAGTGGAGTCACCAGGTAAGCTTGTAAGATAAAGACTCTTGAGGGAAGGCTTACCGAAAATGTGTCGTCTTTTGAGGAGAATTGACTCGGTGTTCCCCGACAACGACGCCAAAATGTTATCGCACAGTTTGTACTTGGAAGTAAAGGAAAGATGAAAGAAAGAGAAACTGGCGAAACTTGAGACTATCCTACCACTGTTACCTCGATACGATAACTCTTTCTGTTTAGGGTGGTAGGCCCTGGGGAGAGGTCCCCAGTGACCTGGGGTTTTGAGAAGGCAAAGGCTTATGGCTAAGTAAAAGTTTCCCCCTCACAAGTCACCACCGATCAGAAGGTCCGGCTAAACAACCAATAAAAGTAATGATAACTAGAAGTGTACCTGCCCGAAACAAAGCAACAAGAAAACTATATATTTGCAAGATCACTTGCTAGTTAGTACTTCATATAATCAAGGACTGTCTGATATAAAGCAATTGAACGATAATATTGATGAAGCAAATCAATGATGTATAATAACAATTAATCACACTATGTCACTTCACAATAAATGCTTAAGAAGAAGCTTCACAATGAGCAAGGATAATTTATCATCAATGTTACAATACTAACATTCATTAGAAGCAACGGCTAGCCAATTGCTTATAAAAGGATTAAATGCTGCAAAGTATAGTTATAAATCAAATGGATAAATGGAAGCAAATAGGGTTAGTAGGTTAGTCTAGGCTAGGGTTAGAAGGTGTTAATAATTGTTCAAAGTCTTGGATATTTGTGATCAAGGCACTCAAGCATAGAAGGTCTTAGATCAATGCGTTTATAGGGCATATGGAGTCAAACTAGCTGCAAAAGTTGAACGGACAATATGATGATAGCAGGGCCAAAGACAAGAGGGATGTGATGGATGAAGTGTTGTTAAGACAAGGCTTCAACCATCAACCCTAGGGGAAAACGACTCACTAAGGTGTAGTAACCCTAGGCCTTAGTGCGTTTTCCTCCTTCTTTAGCTCAATGACAAAACAAAATCGGCTAGCATGAAGAGTAATGGTAGGGTGTTGCAATGGCAAGGCCCTAGCAATATCTTCAACAAATAAAAAGGTTCCTTGGCATAACCTATTAGGGACTTAAAATAAGGACACCAACATGTGCTTATGTCCTAGGGTTTATTCCAACAAATTTCATTAATAAAATGCAAGTAAAAATACCATAACCATTCAAGTAAGGGAAGGATTGCAGAATTTCACTTACATTCACCAAGTATCATCAATGCCAAACACTAGTTGTAAACCTTCCACCAAGAAAATGCCAAAAATAGCAAAGAAAAGCCTCCTTCAACAAGTGTGCACTAGTAATTTCGGCCAAAAACCCTAAGGAGGGCGTAAATTTCAGACCTCACACAAGTGTGAGTGATTTAGCTCTCTTACTTATACAGTAGCAATGACCTTAATTAATTTTTAGGTCACAAAAGGCCAACATGGCCAAAAATACATAATAATACTGTTTTACATTAAATGTTATAATCAAACCCTAAATCAAGCAAAAATGAGGATGTCATGCCCTTTTACGGTGACATTAGCCCTTTCTAGGACAACGTTGGCCTCCTTGGGCCTCCGGAACAAGCCACATGTGCCACAACTGCCTCCCAAAACCTCCACAAATGCTAGATGACGTCATGAATGTCCTGGGTGACGTCATGGCCTTCCAAGGCTAACGTCTTGGTGAAAAAGGCACAACCCCTCTGGGTACAGGTCTGCTCAGCTGCTTCTAGTGGAACGTCCTCCTCTTCCACGGTACAAACCCTCTGACCTGTCTCTGCCTCCTGTTGGGGTCTCAACATCCATCTGGTGGGCTCTTAGCCCCATGGAGGTCCGAACTAATCATCTCCCCATGTGTATCTGTCCAATATGGTACCTGTCTGTTGGGTATGATCTTGCACATCAACAGATATGCCGTCCTTGGGATCATAAGTCAAAGGGATCATAGCAATGTCAATCACATCTAATCATCAATTTTATTAAACATGTGCATCAAACCCCTTTTACTCAGTCAAGTGCTCAAAGACATTATACAAATCTGCAAGCCAAGTTTGGAAGAAGTGACAAGGCATCCTATTGGGCTAGTGTTCACTGTGTTGTCGCCTTATACACACCTGAGAGACGTGGAAGAAATCTTCAATCCATTCGGTGTGTCCTTGGGGGCAAGTGAGAGTTAAGGTGTTGTCACCTAATCCTCAACTCCTCCATCTAGGCCAACTCCTAGCGAAGCCAAGGGGGGTAGTCCCTAAGTCACCTAATCCTCAACTCCTCCATCTAGGCCAACTCCTAGCGAAGCCAAGGGGGGTAGTCCCTAACAAAAATACTAAGGCTTTGAAATAAGCTAAGTACAAAAATTGAAATCTAGGAGTTTATTATTCTTTTAAACCATCAACCATAAACTGATAAAACATGAAGTAAACATTCACCACGATATATAATCAATAATCATATACTTGCATCAAAAGGATACTGAGAGACAAGTGCTAGATGCAAGTTTCATTTAAATTAAATAGATAACCAAATTGTAAACTGAAGCCTGTGGCTTTGCTGAATGTGAAAATTGAGACCAGTGCCTTAAAGTGAATCGTGGGCAATGTAGTTCGCGTGTTTTATTAGGATAAATTGATGTTTAGTTAATGAAATGGTTTGGGCCTCCTTGGAGGTTAGCTCTTTGTTTGGAAACTTGCGAAGAGCTTTACCCGAAACCCAATGGTCTCACCAGTAAAACTCACTCAAAGTGCTAGATGTCCAAAACAGGTGGGAAGCCAGGTTCTGAGAGGGCCCGCCTTACTTCGCAGGTCACTTCAAGGCGTTTTCCTGCGCATTAAGCTAACTACTTTAGAGATTGTCCTAATTAAACTATCAACCACTGACCAACACAACGTGTATGAAACTTACTTCCAGCAGATCGAGACTAGCTCGCAACTGGAAGGGTCAGGAACCGCACTGTGAGCTGAGGGGAATTGTTTATTTTATAACAAGAAAATAAATGACTGAATTGAAATGTGAGACTAATTACTAATCCACACTGACCAGGCCTCTTGCGAGGAGCTGAGGGGATGGTTTATTTGCCAAATTGAAATTGCGGAAAATAACGCTAATCTAGCAATTAGTGTTCTACTTTGCAAAAAGGAAAAACTAATCTAAACTGATTGCAGTGCTTTGTGATGGATTAAAGGATTACTTTAGCTTAGTTTAGTTATGAAAAATCAAATCTAAGCTAAAAATTGCAAAAATTTGACACCACCACCGAAAACACCGTTCCCCCAGGGGGAATGAAAAGCGAGAGCTTGCAGTCCCACTGATTTTATTAAAGATCTTGCACGAGACTTTATGGAAGTGACTTGTGACCATTCATTAGGGGGGTCACAAGTCTTTACAATGTTTTACAAAAGTTTATTGAATAAAGGGGGTGCTCTCGGGGGTCCCGGATGCTCCTAATCCACTCGAAACGGACATAGTTTCTTCCTATCTGTTCGTCAACCTGCACAAAACAGCGAACAAACGATAGCAAAAGATGCCCAAAAACACTTTGAAAGTGTCTTGGGTTATTAGTAGGAAAGCCCCAAAATTTGACTAAGTAAAAATTACGAAAATGGCGAGAAATGAACTAAGAAAGGCAAGCTAAAGAGCTTGTTTCCTTAGGATCTTTTTCTGCTGTTTTAGAACAGCAATATAATAGCACTCTAGTTGCCAAATATAAACTTTTAAAGATCTTTTAGAGCAAACAAATTTCAGCCTTTAAATATAGAAATTGAAACTAGCTAAAACTGCTTGGAAAACCTTGCCGAATCTACCCTTTTGAGATATAAAACTGTAAGCACTTAGTAGATCTAGAAAAGCAATTATGCAAAGTAAATAATGAACTTTAATAACAGATTTCTTCTTTGCATGAAAGTAACCAAGTAACCGGAAATTTTTTGAGAGAGTTTGAGAGAGGAGAAAGAGAGGACTTGAAGTGCTTGGATCCCTTGAGCAATGGAGTCACTTTGATGACTAGGCAAAGATGAGAAGGTTGTCCAACTCCTTGAAGAATGAAAGATGCAAGCAAGCTCCTCCACTTCTTCTAGGTGAGATGATCTTGTCTAATTCACAAAACTCTTTGCAATGAACTTGTTAGATAAGGTGTTACCTACACAAAAGACTCAAGACGACACATTAGTTTTAGCATAAACGTTACATGTATATCAAATCTTAAATGCAAATACCCAATAGAATTGAAATACAATATATTACCAACTCTATCCAATTTGAATAACAATATTCCTATAGATTGTCCAATACTAACAAGATATAAAGCAATGCATGAAACAAAATCACCTCATATGAACCACATTCACCAATACAAGAGCCACACCACCATAGATCTTGACCTCCAAAGTCTTTATTCCATAAGCATAAGAAAGATATTACAATGATAGAGTTACAATAAGCTATTCTTCTCAAGCTCCAAGCTCTCAATGAAGGAGAATGCCTTGCTTTATACAATTTTGGGTGGAGATCCCAATGAGGAGGGCGCATGCCAAGTGTGAGGGGCGCATCTCTTGAATGAGGACACATGGAAGAGGAGGAGGGGCGAGTTGTAGCATTCTCCACTTGACAAGTATGAAGGAGCTGCCACCTTGCAACCACTTGGGTGAGTCAAGGATTTGGGAGGGGATCTCCCTTGGAGAATGTGCCACCTCAAGGGAGAGGTGTGCACCTCCTTTTGAACACATGTTATAAACTCACTTCACATGCCATACACCATGCCTATGATCCATCATACATCATCCTAGGGGCGCCACCTTGCCTCCTAGGCTTTTATTTCATCTCAAACATGTCCCCACATGTTTCCTTGATTTGTGCCCTTGCTGATTTTTTATGATTTTATTTGACTTTTTTGGGTTTTTTGGAGTAAAATTAATTTTAAGTGATTAAAATCACTAATTTTACTCAAAGAAGTGGGTACTTAAGTAATATGGGTGCTCTAGGTCCAAAAATGAGCATCCCCATGGCCTATTAAGTCCCCTAGTACCACGTTTTTAATCTATCTTTATTTTTTATTTAAAAATTGCCGAATTCTGACAATTTTTTAATTAACTGAAATAATTAAAAAATCCTAAGGGGACTTAGTACATTTCCAAAATGAAAATGTCTCCTTGGTATATATAGGAGACTAGGAGGTATAATTACAACTAATGGAATAAAGCTGACATAAATAAAATAATATTACTAATATAATATGCCCCAATTAAGGGGTAATGAGCCACTATTTAGGGCTTAACAAACCGTCACTATAACACCCTCTCAGAGCTATCACCCATGACCTACCTAGAACAAGAGAAATAACAAGGGAAAATAGCAGACAAGAACAACAATCTTATGATAAGAAAGAGGAACAAGAACAAGCGTCACTATAGCTCCCTCTCATAGCTATCACCTGTGACCTACCTGGAACATGAAAAAAAACAAGAACAACACTTTTCTAGTGTTGTGACTAATCATTCTTCCATAGTAACCTTCCTAGAACAAGAACAAAACAAGAACATCTCCATGGTAACCTCCATGAAATTTACAAGATAACTTTCCTGGGACAAAGACAACAACCAAGAACATCTTCTAGAAGAGATCAATTTCATATTGCATCATTAGTACTAAACAATGAGCATTTTACATAATGATCATAACAATGTTTAAGTACTACCAAACAATGTATTTTAGTTCTTGTGATATAACAGTAGTACCTAGCAGTAATAGACCTCTAAAGGTTGTTGTCATAGATACAACATTCTCTTGAGATGCAACATATATTAAGCTTGATATACTTTGAAAAGAAAAAGAAAAAAATACATCAATCAAACCTGGAAACTAGAGTCTTAACTACTAGGGAGGGTGCATTATTCCACTGGGTCCAAGATCCCTTTAGGTCATTGCTTGGACAAGGTCCCTTGTACATTCCCTACAAACACCCTCATACTCTACTAAATGATATACCTTGGAAAAATATACAATTACATACATATGAAATTTGTATCACCATGGAACTTGTCTTTTAATATGAGATATTACATCATCTCAACAAGAAGAAGTCAGAAATCTGAATCAGAGGGTTCAATGACTTAAAAAATGTCAACAAGCCTGAAACCCTAAAATTTCAACTTTGACGGATTTTCAGTCTGAGAAGTGTAGTAGATGCACTAGGGAAAGGCAAGTTTTTCTATGCTAAAATTATTCCCAACTCAACCCAATAATTTTCTCAACGAGCTTTATAGAATGTTGTTGTAATTGCCACAATAAGTTTTTTTTTTTTAGGGTGAAACTTCAACTTTCACCAAACTACAATCTGAGAGGTGTAGTGAATGTATTGGATCAATATGAGTTGATCAATGGTGGATTTAGATCCAATGAATTTTCAATAAGTGCTCAATGAGTTGACATTTTCAGGTCTTAACAAAAAACTATGGAGTGGCAATATTTCAACAAAGCTCTGAAACCATGTTGAATTTTCTTAATTCTCAGATCTTGATAGTTATTTCTTTATGATTTCAAAACAAGATTAAATTTCATACCAAAATTATCATAGAATAAATATACACTGAAAATATCAATGATAACAATGCAACGAGAATAACAAGATCTATAAATATTAACCATGCATTGTAGACACAAGGACACACAAATTTATCCTAAGAAACCCAACCTTGGGAGAAAACCCAACAACCTTTTTTATAAAAGAATCCAGTCCAATATATTACCAGTACATCACCATCAATATATCAAAATACCATCTTGAGAAGATCCTCCCAAATCCTAGTGTCTCCAAGAGCTAATGTCTCACTAAAATAGCTTTTGGTGGGATATGTTGCAGAAAGATAGAGTGGATAATAGATAGAGAAAGATTAGAACCTGGAGAAAGATGGTGAGAAAAATAAAGGATAAATTCTTACCTGTTGATTACCAACATAATTTATGTAAACATGTGCAAAATTTGAAGCAGAAAGAGACATCTATTCCTGAGTATACAAAAGAGTTTTTCAAACTGTCCCTTAGGTCAGGGATAAAGGAGCCAAAGTACCAAAGAGTGGAAAGATATGTGAATGGGTTGAAGTATCAGATTTAGGATCAGATGAGTACGCATTACTTTTGTAATGTAGATGAATCCTATCAGGTTGCTTTGAAGGTGGAAGAAAATATTGATAGAAGACTGTGGAAAAGTTTCATGGAAAAGGAACTAGAGGCAGGAGCAGAGCAAGTATTGCTAAAGACAGTGAGAAGGAGGATGAAGTGACCAACAATCAAAATACAAGAGGAGGAAGAAGCGATGGTAGAGGCATAGATTTTGTTTGAGGTAAGTATGTGATTACATGTTATAGATGTGGAGTAGAGGGACACAAAGCATCATAATGTATGTAAAGGAAAGAACACAACGAGAAAACACGAGGCTAGGAAACAAGTTACCCATGAAGATGAGAAAATAGCTGGTGGTGGGAATGTGGAATTTTTTAAGTAAGAACAAGGATAAAACCTGATGTTTAGAATATTATTACTCAAGCTCAAGACAAAGGTAACATAAGAGCATGAACAAAGAAAGAGAGTGTTCAAACCTAAATGAAAAATTCATGATAAATGTTGTCATCTTTGTTGATATTATGGTAGCCGCGGGAGGTATTAAACTCCACGTGTAACCCTAACAATAATAGAATATTCTAGGAAGAAAGAAGAAACCTTATAGCATTGGATATAACCCTAGAAGACAAGTCGACTAAAGGAAATAATTCAATATTGAGTCTTTATCCTACAGAAAGAGAAGTCGACCCATATAGTTAAGAAAGAGCAGTATAAATACACGATGCCAGAGCTCATTTGTACACACACAACTCACAACTGCAGAAATCTAGTGCGCACTGCAGAAATTTATCAAGTGTGCAAGTATGGAGAGTAGATGCAGTTGCAACTACTGTGACTTGTATTTTTGGTTTTAGGCTTGGAATTTCTCTTGGTTATGGTTTGGAATTTCTTCCTTGTGCGCTAGCTCTGGAGAGAGGTATGCTACAATGATTGGCTATTAGGCCTAGGGTTTTCTTCCAGAATTATTCTCTGTCAAGGTTAAGGTGCTCGGGGATGGCTTCAGCCTATGGTTGGGTGACAATATTTCTATATTGTCTATGGTTAAGTGAGAACACCTACTTTTATAATAGGTTATGGGCCCACACTATCTTCAGACAGTATAACCGTTGGAAGATAGATTGGGAGGATTTTCTCAGTTACAGTTGTAGTTGTAGTCAAAGTTTTTGTTGTAGCAACAAAATGCTAACCCTCTTGTTGAGGCACTGTAAGTGAAGATATTGACCTAATTTCTGGATATCTTAGTGCACCCTAACCTAGAGCACCTCCTATTACTCTCAACAAGCTAAGACGTCAAGTTTTTTTTTTGGTCAAAGTGAAAGGTTGACCAAGTCAAAGCAATCATGACTTACTCTATGAAGTTAGAAAATAAGTTAGAAGGGGCTTCTAACTTCAGAGCATGGAATACAAGGATTTACCTCATCCTTGCGAAGAATAAAGTGTTGGATATCATGAAAGGAAAGATCGCGAAACCACAGTTTGAGGAAGGAAAAGAGAAGGAACCTACTAACATTGCAATTATGGAGAAGTTCAAGGACAATGACATCAATGCCATGAGTATCATAGTGGACTCTGTAAAAGACCACTTGATACCCTACATCTCTCATCTTGACTCATCTAAGAAGATGTACGCTGCCCTAACTAACCTCTTCTCAGTAAAAAAAATTGGACAAGTAATAAGTCTAAAGAATGAGATCGGTGACATGAAAATGAATGATGATGACAACATAACATCATACCTTGTGAGAATCTCTTAGTTAAGAGATCAACTACAATCTATTGAAGAAATCATTTCAGAGAAGGAATTGGTAAATACAATACTCAATGGCCTTCCCAAGACATGGGATGCATTTTCCGCAAGCATGAACACAAGAAAGGAATATCCCACATTTGAAGAACTTTGGACTTGTTTTGCACAAGAAGAATCAAGGATTAGCGCAAAAGAGAAATTCCAAAGGAAAGATGATGATAAGCCTATACAACAAATTTCAAGAAATTCAGGAATAATAAGAAGTTTGACTCAAGGAAGAAACCAAATTAAGAAAAGGATATGTCAAAAATACAATGCTTCAACTATCAAAAAAATGGTCACTACAAGAATCATTGTCCCAAGTTAAAGAAAAGGAAGGAAACACATGAAGCAACAATTGCCGAAGAAAAGGAACCCTCAAAGAAATTCAAACAAGATGAAGTAGATTTCTTCTTCTAGTCAAGGTAACAATATTGTTCTGTAACATAGTCCTTGTATATACCATGTTTACATAGTTACTGTATATCTATTTCTTAGAAGATAAGATGGTCAGTGAAACTGCACCTATGGAAGACTAACATGATAAGGATCACTATTATGATGATTACCAGTAAAGTAATGTATCTGAAAAGATTAAGTATGTTGACAATCCTTGGTAACAATTCCTGTGGATGCTATTATATAAGTAACAACTGCCAGATAATAATAAATCAGAATCAAACTTGAAGAGACCCAGAAGAAGTCAAAACTGAAAGAAGTCAACAATCAAGAGGAAATTAGAAAAAGACTTGTGACACTTTGTAGAAGGCAATACAGATGTAGACATAAGCATGGACTCTCTTATATAGAGGGAGTTGATTATAGAATTCCAAAAATAAGAGCATGCATTCATACATGAAACAAGTATTAAGAGGGAGATAATCCTAAATGATATGATCCATTGAGGATTATGAAGTATATGTCCATGTTCTCATTGAAAGTAGCATCCATGATAAGCAACATGAGTTCAGAAGAAGTCTTCTTTGAAAGTAAGCCTTAAAGTATCCTTAGTTGTCCATCTACATCCATGATCCTATGGTGAAAGGAAGAAGTTGGAATCTTCAGGGCATGGAATGTTGGAAAACTAAGAGGGGGGGTGAATCAGTTGTTACTGTGCTTAAACAATTATTCCTATTTAAAACTCTTTACAGAACACTCAATGACAATCACAATAATGCAGGGAGGTAAGCAATAGAGTATTCAACATCAATCACACACATGAAATATATAGAGACAAATATTTCCTGAGGAAACCCATAAAGGGAAAAACCTCTTCTTCTTGATATGATATGTAATATTTATTTTCTATACATTATCATTCTTATGAGCTCCAACTCATCCTGAGGCTACAACCTCCGCTTTACAAGAAACAACTTGCTGAGAGCACCAATTCTCTAGTTTCTCTAGCACCCGCTAGAAGGAAGCACCAACTCCCTGAGTGTTCCAACACCAACTAGATGGAAGAACCAACTTCCAATCATGAAGGAAACAAATTTTATAACATAGAACAATAGTTCTCCCTTGCACCACCCTGCCACCCTGATTTTTCTGGCTGCAACCAGATGGAAGCTAAAACTCCCTGTGTTCAAGCACCCACTTGAACCTCTGAGGACACCAGTCCTCCCTAGCACCTCCCTACCACCCTGAAATATAAATATTTTCTTTTATTGAATTTATCATAGTGATACAGTATTTATCTATGGCTTACTAATCTCATCATTGTTCTGCTCTACCTGCATCAATGTCTTTCTTCTCGCCTTTTTGCACTTTCTGTTTTTATGCATTTTATGATCTGTGCACCTTCTCACCTCTATGCACTATGCCTCTACATGCTCTTCACTATGTCACTATTCTTCCCTAAAGATAGTTCACTGCATCTCTTCCTCACTACTCTGTGTATCTCACCCACAGACTCACATCACTTCTATGTCTTGCATAGTTTCCTCACGTCGAGTCATCTGCCTGATCATCATGGCAACTCTTCATGTTCTCTGGCAGTTCAACCCTGTGTGTTCATCATCAGTGAGCGTTATGCTAAGATTCCTTAGCTTCTATGGTAGTCGAAACTCTTCGTCTTCTTTGTCAGTTACAACCAGTCAATTATGGATTCTTCGGCTCCTAAGCCCCTTACCTCATGTGATCACTGGCAGTGACCATACACTTTAGTCTTATCAAGCATTTATCAATTCAATGACCACGATTCATTATCTTGAAATGGACTACCGTCGTAACTTTGACACTTTTCCCTTCTAAACTTTTGGGATTCAAACCTTTCAAAACTTCTGAATCAGAATATCCGAACAGATTGGATGGTTCACATTACATCTCAGAACCAGATCAATGGTTTGTAGTACACCCAACATCATATTGATGGTTGAGGTCTCCTTCGGGTCTTCAGACTTCGAATATTTAGAGTCTCAACCCTTTCTTTCCTTCGTACGTCAATATTCCGGGGTTGACAGGCCTCTGATGTGTGTCCCTCTTGGATTAATGGTCAAGGTTTCCTCGTGTCTCCAAACTTCGTAGATTTCAAATCTCAACCCTTTCTTTCCTCCGTAGTGATCACTTGCTCGGTAAGCCATAAACGATGGATACTGCTTGATGTCGGTCAATGATTCCACTTACACTATCCTTCCACCGTAGTAAATCGATGGATGAGATTGCTCCCGAAGTGATCTTCAGATCGGGCATCTTGTGTCCACTTTGAGTCTTCAACATTCAGGACTTCGAGTATTTGGGTGAGTACTAGTGGTAAAACTCCCGAAGAAAAACTCCCGGAGTGATGTAACTCTTGCGTCACTTGATGACATGTCACGAGACCAGAAACTGCCACATGTCACTTAGATTCATGATTTGCACGTACCTGAAATGTTGATTTCAACTTGACATTTGTTGTTCTCCGACTATGCCACATGTCCTTGCTGACGTAGACTGTTGACGTGGACTTCTGACATGGTCTACCACTATGCCCTTTTTCTGACGTGGTCTGTTGACCTAGTCTATCGAGGTGGTTTGCTGCGTGACCAACAACCCTAATCCAATGGTCCTCGTTTGTCCTCCAAATCTGATGAACATAATTCATTTCGGATTTCTGGGCTTCGAGTATTTCACATTTCAAACATTCCTGAGTGTAACATCCTCGCAACTTTAGATACGAAGTGAATACTTCTCATTTGATCAGGATCTTGGATCGACGACTCGATCTTTCTGCAATGCAGCTTTGCTAGCTTATCCTGTCCTTCCACTCGAAATTGATCTAATGGCTGATGAAAATTCGCATTCCGGGAATTTCAAATCTCAAACTTTCCTGAGTGTAACCTCCTCGCATATTTAGACACGAACTAAACATTGTTCGTCGATCATGTTCTCATATCGATGGCTTGATATTTCCGTGATGCGGCTTTGCTGGCTTATCATGTCCTTCCACTTGAAAGTGATCTTACGACTGATGGGAATTCGTATAATCAAATTCTCAAACGTTTTTCTCACTTATCCTGTCCTTCCACTAAAAAATGATCCAATGATTGTGAATTTTCTTAAAACAGATCCACGATCAAGAATGATTGTGCAACCGCAATCTATGAGTGTTTTAACTCATCGCCCAACTCCACAATGGGAAGATGTGTGCTATTGGTGAGTTAACCACAATCGCTGATCTTTGAAGCTATAAGATTGGATGATCTTGACTAATTGCGGGATGGGAACAAGCACGATGTTTAATTCTCCTTTCAATCTCCGCAATTCATCCCTGTAGTAGATTTGGCGATTGCGCATTCGACAATCACGATTTAATATGACTTAAATGCATTGTTTGTTGGATCAACCTCAATCATAGATGTTCAAAGCTATGAGATCTGACGATCTAGAAGGATTGCGGGATTGTAACTGGTGAGTATTTTAATTTTGTTTTCTCTCCCCGCAATGCATCTCTGCCTTTGATCTGGCTTGTAGATCTGACGATCTCGATTTGATCTGAGTTTTATTGCGCCATCTCTTCTGATATTTTGATCTTCATTCATTGAATCTACTAAGCTTTAATCTCTAGTCGCTTCCTTCTACTCCACCATTTGTTCTTGCCATCAATGACAAGCACACTCCTGCCTACCAAATCTTCCAACAATATCCCCCTTTGGAATTGATGGAAACCCTCAAAGGCTATGCTAGACTGCTTGGACCTCCAACTATAGCATCTAGACCATTCCTTTTCTCCCCCTTTGACATCAATGTCAAAGAAAAAATCCCCCCCCTGAGTTTTTGCAATACTTTTCAGAGGTATTAGGTATTCAACCAATAGATACTCCCCCTGACAGGATGGACTCGCTTAGGTGAGAGTAGGGATGACACCCAACTTCTGACGAAGATATTTAAAAGGTGTCTTGGCTTGGGGTTTAGTAAATATGTCTGCAATTTGTTCTGTGGAAGGAATATAATTCAGCTGAACAACTCTGTTTGTAACCTTCTCTTTGAGAAAATGATACTTTATTGGGATATGTTTTTTCTTTGAATGGAGAACCGGATTATTTGAGACACTAATGGCACTGGTGTTATCACAGTGAAGTGGAATTGGATCAGTGTAATTTACCTTCAAATCTGCAAGAGTTTGTAACATCCATAAAATCTGAGTGCAACAAGTAGCAGTAGCAATGTACTCTACCTCTGTAGTTGATAATGAGATAGATCCCTCCTTTTTACTGATCCATGCTACTAACGAATCACCTAAGAAGAATGCACCTCCACTGGTTCTCTTTCTCTCATCCAAACAGTTTGCCCAATCAACATCTGAATATGTAGTTAATTGTAAGTTTTGATTTCTAGGATACCAAAGAACATAAGTCATTGTACCCTTCAAATATTTGAATATCCTCTTGACAACTGCTAAATGAATTTGTTTAGGGGAGGCCTGATAACAACATACCATTCCAACAACCTGCATTATATCAGGACGAGATGCTGTGATGTACAAAATACTTCCTATCATTGATTGATATGTTCTTTGATCAACATCAGGTGAAATATCATCTTTACTGAGCTTGCAACCAACCACCATAGGTGTACTGACAGGAGAGGAATATTCCATTTGAAACCTCTTTAACATCTCTTTCAAATACTGTTCTTGAGAGACAAATATCCCTACAAAACTTTGATTGATTTGTAAACCAAGAAAATATGACAATGATCCTATCATGGAAATCTCAAACTCAGTCTACATTGAATTAGCAAACCACTGAACTAAAAGTTCATTAGTGCATCCAAATATAATGTCATCTACATAAACCACAACAACTAATAAATCAACACCTTTATATTATATATATAGATTATTGTCAACAATACCTTTCTTGGACCCTTTGTCCTGTAGAAATTTGTCCAGTCTATGATACCAGGCTCGTGGTGCCTATTTCAGTCCATATAATGTCTTTTTTAGCATACATACATAGTTAGGATTATCTATCAGTGAGAATCCTTCAAGTTTCTCCATGTATACTTCTTCTTCTAGGTCTCCATTAAGAAAAGATGACCTAACATCCATCTGATATACTTTAAAGTTATTATGACATGCATAGGCCAGAACCATTATGATGGCTTCCAATCTTTCCACTGGTGCAAAAGTTTCATCAAAATCTTGTCCTTCAATTTGTGCATACCCCTTACAGACCAATTTGGCTTTATTCTTAACAATTTGTCCTTGTTCATTTATTTTATTCTTAAACACCCATTTGGAGCCAATTACATTCTTATCTACAGGTCTCAGAACAAGCTCCCAAATATTGTTCTTCTCAATCTGATCCAGTTCTTCACTCATTGATTTCAACAAATTTTCATATTCACTGGCTTCATTGAAGTTCTTGGGTTCCACCATGGATATGAAGGCTATATGTGATTGCTCAATGTTTTTGAGTATCCTTCTCTTGGTTTGTACACCTTTGTCTTCTCACCAATATTTGACTTGCAGGATGATTCTTTTGAGTAATCCTAGAGGAAGGATTTGATGTTGTCTGTTGATTTGAGTCTTCTTGAGTATCTGCATCTTCACCTGACTCAGAGTCTTCTTGTTCTGATTCTTGGACCTGTTTAGCTTCAATTTCAACTATATCCTATGTTTTTTATTCAATATTGCTCTCCTCTCTTACTGGGACTCCTTCATCAATTTTTATGTCAATACAATCAACCAATTTATGAAGCCTCTTATTATAGCATCTGTATCCATTACTGTTTGTAGCATACCCTAATAAGATGCATTCATCAGCCCTGTCATCATACTTTCCAAGTTTTCCATTATTATTATTTATGTAGAAATTACTCCCAAATACTTTGAAGTGTTTGATTGTAGCAGGTCTTCCATGTCACAATTCATAAGGTGTCTTGTCACTATGTGGTATGAGGTGAGATTTGTTAAGAATATGGATTGTTGTGTGTATTGCTTCCACCCAGTAGGTTTGACCAATGTTCTTCTCATTCATCATTGACCTGGCCATTTGCTGAATTGTTCTGTTTTGCCTCTCAACTACTCCATTTTGTTGTGGAGTTCTTGGGATTGTGTATTCTCTTTTGATCCCATGTTTATCACAAAATTCCTTGAAATCACTTGACATAAATTATCCTCCTCTGTCTGATATTACAACCTTTAATCTGTTTCCTGTTTGATTCTCAGTTAAATCCTTAAATATTTTAAATTTCTCAAATGCTTCAGCTTTTTCTTTGAGAAAAGAAACCCAAGTGAGTTTGGAGTATTCATTAGTGATCAACATGAAGTAGTTTTCATTCCTTGTGCCTTCCTATCTTGATGGTCCACATAGATCCATATGAACTAATTGGAGTGGTTTATCTGTTGAAGTAGAGTTCTTGGATTTAAACTATGTCCTGGTTAGCTTTCCTACTTGGCAGGGTTTACACATAGAATCTTATGGCTTTGGTATTCTTGGAAGATATTTTACTGCCTCAAGACTTTTGAGCTTGATTAAGTGGTCAAAGTTTAGATGTCCAAGTATCCTATGCCATAACCATCTCTCATCATGTTTTCTTATATGACACTCTTCTCTATCTTCTTTCAACACATATACATTATTATCTGTCCTTATGCCTTTAGCCACCACTTGTCCTAAATTTACAGATTTAATATTACAATCTTTGGAAGTGAACACCAATTCACATCCTCTGTCACACATTTGACTTACACTGAGCAAATTATGTTTCAGCCCATCTACAAGCAGAACATCCTGGGATTTTCCTTTACCCTTACTCAAACTGACCATCCCTTTACCCTTGATTTTACCTGGTTCATCATTTCCAAAGGTTAAATTTCCTTCTTTTCTTTTACTTATAGACAAAAACTTATCCTTGTCTCCAATCATGTGCTTGGAACATCCACTGTCTATATACTAGGGGTATTTTTGTTTTTTAGCTGAAAGTACTAGACCACATTTTTCACTATCTTTCTTTTTCCATGTGTTGGTATTTCTAGCTAAAGGATTTATCCTTGGATCTGCCTTGTAATTATTCAGATGGCAGTTTGCAGCTTTGTGGCCAAAGTTATGAAAATTATAACATTCGAGGTCATTGTTCAGTAGGTCAAAGTGATTGGTTCTATGTTGTCTATTCATTGGCTGCTTAGTTCTATGTTGTAAGGATTGTTTATTTCTTGACCTCCCCAAATGCATGTCTCTAAACTTAAGTTGACAATTTGAAATCTTATGACCAAAATTAGAACAGTAAAAACAATAATCATAGAAGAAATTTTGGTACCTGAAGGATGGCCTTCTTCTTGACATTTATTTCTCCATCTTCTGATCTCTTTATTTTTTTATCAAGGATCATCTTGTCTTTATTAGATTTTGGTGACAGAGTACTCTCATGGTCTGATTTTCTACTAACTTGGAACTTGATCATCTTTATTGGCTCTTTGCTTTCTGGTTGTTTGCTTCTTGAACCATTTACATAACCTAAACTAGTATTCAACAGAGGATATCTATGTTTGCTTAGAATGTCGTTAATTTCTATTGTGGATTTAATGCTTGGAAGATTGTGGAGATACAATGTTTTAAACTTCTCCATCTCTTTTTTGGTTTTTACTACCTCTTCTTCCAAGGCTTCACATCTTGCCTTCTTTTCTGATAGTTGTTGTTTCAGAATGTCCTCTATTTTATTTGCCTCTTCTATTTCCACTTTTAGCAGGGAAAAGTCTTCATCAGGTCCTTTATTGTCTCTCTCAAACTGTATCAACAATTTTTTTTTTTCTTTTTCTTCTTAGATCCGAGTCTAGAAATTTCTTCTAAAGCACTGATCAGTTCTCCTTCCAAGTCAACCACAACTTCTTGTGCCTTTATTATCATAATCCTCTTTGGCCATAAGCATAAAGTCATTAATCTTATCTTCACAGGAAGAGTCACTATTTGTGTCTTCTAAAGAGTCATCATTATTTACACATAGACTTTTCTTTTTACCAAATCTCTTGGCTTTGTACTTCTTTTCACCTTCAGAATTTTGATCTTGTTTTTTGTGTGGACACTTAGATGCAAAGTGACCTATCTTTCTAGAGTTAAAACATTTGAAGGGAAATTTGCCTTGGTACTTTCCTGATCCTTTCTTTAGTCTTCTCACAATTTTTTCTTCAATTTCATTAGGCTTAGAATCCTCATTCTTATCTTCTATAAATGATTCTTCTCTAGAGGTGGGTTTATCTTTACCTATCCTCATTTCATAGGCAGTCAGAGTTCCTAGGAGTTGGTTAATAGAAAGAGCTTTTAGATCATTAATTTCTTCTATAGCAAAGACCTTTGGGTTGAACCTATCTGGCAGAGATCTCAAAATTTTCTGAACTAAAGCGGGGTTGAACCTATCTGGCAGAGATCTCAAAATTTTCTGAACTAAAGCGACATCCTCAATTTTTTCACCAAGTCCTATCATCACATTTACTTGTTCTTCAACTCACAGAAAGTACTTCCCTACAGTTTCATCCTCTTTCATCTTTAGTTGTTCAAACTGTAATCTGTAGGCTTGAAGCTTGGCATCCTTTACCTTCTCATTACCTTCATAACTACTGATGAGTTTGTCCCACATTTCTTTGGCAGATTCTAAGTGCATAACTTTTAAAAATTATGTTTCTTCAAGTCCACTCAGAATAGCATTTATAGCCTTAGCGTTGAAGCTGATTTCTAGCTTGTCATCCTTAGAAGCTAGTACAACTGGTTTTACATAACCAGTCTCTACCACATCCCTGACATCTGCACCTAAATCCATTATGTAGGTTCTCATCCTAACTTTCCAGAAGGTAAAGTTTGTTCCATTGAACAAGGGGGCCTTGTTGGTTGAAGTTCCTTCATGACTAGTCATGCTTAAGCTCTAGGATCTACCCTTAGATAAAAGGAACCTACTTTGATACCAATTGTTGGACAACTGAGAGGGGGGGGGGGTGAATTAGTTGTTAC